>BGPR01016337.1:9165-34747 GCA_013235015.1 Araneus ventricosus | reverse complement strand
GAGATAACTGCAATGAAAAACAGATAAAACCATCGGAAAGAGCAACGATTTCCGTCTCTGATAAAGTTAGTTTCTGGTAATTTAATGAATTCTCTACTGAATTTTAAGATTGTTTTTAATTAATAGTCAGTTTTACCATCGAAATTTTATTTGCTTTTAAATTGCTACATCCGACGTTCTAATAAATACTATCATTTTCACTTTTTCAGCTATAACTAGAACGGTTCTGTCGATTTAAACAAGAACGGTTTTCAATATAACTGTTTACCGTTTTGTTTAATTATTCTTTCCTGGTCACCGCTGAGTTATTTTTTTCCTGGCAAGCTTTCCGCGGCACTTTCTGAACGTTGCTGGAAATTTCTTATTGGCTGACGGTGCAGAGAGTAGTGACGTCATAACCTTCAATTGAATGTCTTTGATTATTATTTCGGCATTTTTAACGTACATTTATCTTTTCGTCTTGCATACTTTGTTTGCGGTATCATAATGATTTTCACGTTGTATTTTTAATATAGTTTTGATTAACGTACTCTGTACTAATGTTTTATACAGTAAAGTCATTATCTCGAAAAAAATAAGCGGAAAATCAGAATGGATAATGTGGCCTTTTGTTTTTGATTTTGCTTCTTTCAAAACTTTTTCATGTCATTGTGGGCGGCTTTTTTTCCCTTGTTGAAGTCCTGATTCACGGTCAACGCCGTGCGCATACTGCTGTTGTAAATATATCATTGTAATTATCTCCCTAATTCCTGTTTTCCTTATTTTAAATAAAAGCATCAGTATCTAATCTGAGTTCTTCATTTGTCTCTTTGTGTACTCTATGTGCTCGAGTAGATAATTCTCCTTTTTCATGTAGACTGTTTTGGGAATCAACTTCACCTTTAGATAATTTGAGTGATACCATCAAAATTACCCTCCCAAATTAATTCTCTACATTTATGTTGTCAATATCCCTTTCAACTGCAGAGATGAATACGGTATCAGAAGATATGATTTTTTTTTACCGATTTGTGACATATAATACTCACTTACATCAAAACATGACTGTTTAAGATTAAAGTTAAAAGAAAATAAAAACATCATATACATCGTAATATCATAGATGCACAGTCCTTCACAATCTTCTTCTATTTTACTAATCTATAGAAATCCCTAACCTTCGACCAACTTAATAATAAATTCTAACAGAAGTTTGTGGTCGATGTTATTAATGACAATGACAAATACAAAAAATCAAGATGATTTCTTTTGACATGAAATATACGCTAGAAGGTATCAAATACGTTCGCATCAATAAACTGGTTCTTACTGTCAGCTCAGAAACAAGAAAGTGTTGCAGAAAACACACCAAGATAATGTAAGTAAAATAGATTTTTTTAAATAGCCCTAAATTTTAACTGTAATTATCTGTATTTCTATTTTATTAAATCATCGACGTATTCTTTTTCCTACGAGCGATTTCTAATAAAAAGAAAACGGAGTTATTAAATTAGAAGAGTTTCCACGCGTCTGCGGAAGTTCCACCAAAGAAAATAACGCAGAACGAGAACAGAACGAAATAAAAATAAATCAAGGGAGCGAAGTTCATCCTTCGGTTTGAGGGAGAACCAACAGAGTGGTCTCCCTAAACTTTCTCGTATTCAACACATGTAGAAACCAAGCGGAGTGTCTCCTAACATTTCCGTGTATACTTAACAACATGTAGGAGAAACTAAAGTGGAGTGGCTCTACCCTCAAAGTTCTTTACACACATGGATGACTCAACAGAGAGTGGTACTATCCCAAACTTTCCGTATACTCCAACACATAGAGGAGAGAAACCAGCGGAGTGGTTCTCCAGCCTAATCCACATTATACTCCAACACATGTAGAGAAACGCATGGGAGTGGTCTCTCCTAAACTTCAATGTTACCCTAACACATGAAGGAAAACCAGCGGATCTCCAAACGTTCCTCGCATACCCCTAACATGGAAACCAGCGGAGTAGACCTGCTTTCCCTGCATATACTCCTAACACATGTGGAGAAACCAGCGAGAGTGGTCTCCCAGTTTTCTGGCTACCCCAACACATGTAGAGAAACCAGGGAGTGGTCTCCCCAGCTTTGTACTCCTCACCACACGGGAAACCATGGAGTGGCTCTCCCTAAACTTTCTCGTATATCTAACACATGTGGGAGAAACCAGCGGGGAGGGTCTCTCCCAGCCTTCCTACACTTAACACATGTAGAGAAACCAGCGGGAGAAATTCTCCAAACTTTCGTATACTTCTCGGAGGCAGTTGTTTCTCGCTCTTATGTGGCTAAAAAAATTGAACCTTATTGCAACCTTCCAGATCCAATGACTATCAGAAAATATTTAGGTAGAGAATCAAATTCAAAGATACAAAAAAAATGATTAAAATGCGTACCGATTTCTACCTATGGCTCAAGACAAAGTCAAATGTAATCCTTCCGCGCAGTACGATTGCTACCAGTACGCATGCGCTTGGAGAACCGGATGAAAAAAAGCGCCAATCAGAGTCAATAAATATCGTGCACAGAAGACAGGTCCAGTACGCATGTGCGCGTGGAGATGGCGGACTAAAGCTGGGAGAGGATATACACCGACAGACAGTCACCTTTTGGACGGATTAATTCCAAAATTTCATGTTTTGACCTACATTCATGACGATAAAACCGTGTTTGGAAATTTATCCATCCAGCTTTCAAGTTTTGAGTTATAGGCAGTTCATATACCGTGACAGACAGACTTCCTGCTGATGGATTTTGTCCAAATTTGATAGAACTCATAAATGGGAAGAGTCATTATTGTTACCTTTTGTTCTCTTACTTAATAGTTTTCTTTGAAAGTTGTCGTAAACACAGACAGTGACATAACACTGTAAATTGTGTTTTTCGGACCAGGGGATTTGAACGTGATTGTCGGGGTTCGAGTTCGGATTTTGACGATTGTATAGCTTTATTGTATACAAGAGTGTAAGTAAAATCATACCACGATTTCCGAAGGTCGCCCAACATGGAAGTGGAATTAGAAGCCGACGTGACACACAGGGCTGGGTAAGGGTGATAAAGAAAACGAAATTTGCAATATGAACGACTTTTTTTCAAAACCGATTGACACAAAAATTGACACAAATCTCCACCATTAAGGTAAAAGACCACATCAGCTCTTCATTATCAAAGTAATTTTAAGAAGTTATTACAGATTGAAAGTGTTATGTGAGGTGACAATCAAATGCTTGCCGCATTTGGCCCAAAAATGTCATAATCTTATTATCTCATGATGACAAAGCGGCAAATTTATCCATCTACATGCAAGTTTTATTATAGTGTTCTACGAAATGCATGACAGACCACCCTGCAGAGTGATTTGTCTAAAATGATAGAAACTCATAAATTATAAAATAGATTACATAATAGTCAGTACGTAGTTTTCGAGATTGTACCACAGACAGATATATTCTTAAATTGTGTTTTTCGGGACTCAGGGTGTCTAAGACGGTGAGATCTGCCGAACCCCGAAACCGAATCTTTGACCATATTTCGTATACCGCATGTTTATATGCAAAAGACAAAATTGCGCATAGATCGAAAATGTGTTTATCACTTGTTCTTTTAGATTCAAAATGCAAAGAAGGGTCAATGCTTTCTGTTACGCGATTGCAAGCTCATTCGTTTTCATAGTCCAGATATTTCAGACGCCGAATTTTCCTTACTGATTCACGCGCCATTTTCAGCATAATTTTCAGGCCACCAATATAGTTTCCTCGCGCACATTTTCCATTTTCTAAAACTATCGGTTTTTGCCTCGATTCAGATATGTCTTTGTGTTACCACATCGGAAATTATCAATCATAAATGATAATATTTTCACTGAAATGTTTAGCCATCGACCGTTTTAACAGCGGTTTAATATGCCTATTTTGGAAACATGAAAATTCAATTTTGCTCGGCGCCGTCACGATCGTTAGACACAACCAAACGTTGCCGCCCATCATCTTCGTTGATAGTTAAATGACTGCTCTGGTAACAAGCGTTTATTAAACAGCCAGTAAATTGCTGTTTTGCTCAATTGAATGACCAATATTGAGTATCGATCAGTGACGCTTTCATCACTACTGGGTGTCTCTGTTTGACCCGCGATATATTGGCGCAGCGAATTATTTATTTTCGCATACGAAGCACAAAGAAGAGTGAGTTGCATCGTCGGTGGCCGAACCGAGATTTTTAGTTTTGATCTCCGCACACTTTCGATTCAAAATGGCCTCTGGAATCATGTTCGAACATGTTCGGCACGAAAATTGCAGAGTTACGGGGACGAAATTTGTATGTGATTCGACCATCATGTATCAGGTCTTCATCAAATTTTGACAAAATCTCGTCGTGCGTTCGTTCAGGTAACTCACCTGTTCAGAGGGCGCGAATCAAATAAGGCCGAAAATTGAATAGTTGATGGAGCTGTACTAGTACTGTTTTATCGTCATGAATGTTCGCATATTTGGGTCATCTCCGCTGACGTTCGTCGGTTTAGCGTATCTTCACGATATCCGCCATCTCCACGCATGCGCACCGGGACGCACCTTCCGTGCACGACAGTTTGTTGACCTTCGGCGCTTTAACCATCGCACGCACTTGCAGCACCCGTACCGCAGCCGGATGGTCCTTGGTTTTCAAGAAAAGAGGAAATCGGTATTCATTTATCGAACGCATCTCTTTAATTCTGATTTTTTACCAATATTTTCTGATATCTATTGATCCTTACATATTAGAGCCATTTTATCTGTTGAAGGGGAGGGGAAACAGAATTTTTTTCTGAGAGAAGTATACAGAGAAAGTTAGGAGAATTCGCTATTAGAAGCTAAACAGCATTTTTTGGGTCTAATAAAGGAAAATAGTCAAAAGCGTGTTTGAGAAAAACAATTGACAGACAATAAAACCAAAGGGAGTTGCCTCCCTAAACTTTCTCGTATACTTCTGAAAATTGTCATTCCTCCCTCTGCGTGTGGATAAAAAATTGAACCTACTGTAACCCATAGAATGCAAAGACTATCGGAAGGTTTATTGTAGATTATAGTAATTGTAAAATATTTAGTGAAGAATATATCAAAGAGATGCGTATGTATGAAACTTAGCAATGTTTATTTTCTTATCACATTTATAAGCTCACACCGCGAGGAGGCGCGAGCTGAACAGAAAACAGGAGGAACACTGTACGCTATCAAGCTGAATACTTGCGCATGCGCACAGATTGCTCTGTCGCAAGTAAAAAAATTGAATATGTAATTTGAACGACTTTTTTAACCGATTGAAATGAAATTTGGGCACAGATCTATAATTAATAATAGCAAATCAGTCATTCCATTTAAGCCGAAGGGTTTAAGAGATATAATTTTTACAGGTATGCGATTATACAGTCAGACAGACCATGAACGGATTTGGCCCAACTTTGATACTGACCTACATTCATGATGATAAAACTGTGCACCAAATTTTATCCTCATCTAGCTATTCAAGTTTTGATAGAAAATTGGGCATGACAGCGGACAGACAGACAGATTTCCGCAGACGGGATTTCTTCTCCAAGATTTAATAGAAACCACAAATTCAGTGCTGATCACAACAAATTTCATTCCGTAGCTCTTAATAGTTGAAAGGTCAGAACCATACACAGACATAATTCCAAAATTGTGTTTTTCTGGACCAGTATTGTCTAAACGGAGATCGTCAAAACTACGAGTTCGAATTCTTTTGATGATTACAATACTTTCTTTGTATACTGTTGTATAGCGAGAATTTGCGGCTCGAACCGATTTTGACGAATCTCCTCATCGTTCACGAAAAAACGACAATTTTGAATTACAAACTGTCTGCGTGTCGGCTTAAGATAGTTCTGAAAATTATTAGAGCTACGGGATGAAATTTTGGTTTAAACAGTTACTTCAGTTTCCTGTCACCAGGAGAAAAAAGTTCACGGAAGTCTGTTCATTGTACCAGGCCTGTACATAACTGCAGTTCGAATTATTAGATGATAAAATTAAAATACCTTATCATCATGAATGTTCCGCAGGCTTGGCGAAATCGCATCGTTCGTCGGTCTGCGGTATTAATGTTCCTTTCGTGCGCCACCACGCGCATGCAAGCCGGAAGCGTCTTCTGCGCTGGTTTCCATCGGCACGTCTTCTGAATTTATTCTTTACCTGCATACTTTCGACCCACTCATAATGAAAACCCGTTGATACCGGCCAGAGCTCTGGGCATCAGTAGTTCTTTTGTTCACCGGGGACGTCTGGGAAGAGCATTTGTTTGGGGAGAATTCTCTGACGTAGATCGCATCACAAATACTTTCTCTTTCGAATACTGCGTGAAAAAAAATGTTTAAACCACAATGAAAAAACATTGAACAGTGCTCCTAACAATATTACCGACAATGCGAGCGTTATTCCCATGGCTGACGCCAAAATTCCTCACGTCAATTGCCCTCATTTTCAAAGTTGCTACGAAAGCCAATATTTTTCGTTGCAAACCACTCATTCATTTAGTTATACCATAAAGTCAGCCAGTTTTCGTGTCGTGAAGAACATTGTCTGAAGGCTATCATTGTCCCAAAGAAAAATGGATTACGGAGTTGCAGCAGGTTATATTACTATCGCCACTATTCTGAATCGTGATTCTGTAAGATCTTGTTCTATAATATCGATCATTAAATAATGTAGAAATACTTCGAAGATTTTGTTTTGCCAGCTCAAGCATTCAATACGAACACAGTCATTAGTTGTTACGGTAGTAATGCAGATTTTATGGAAGTTTCGGGGATAACGAGAAGCTCATACGCCGACAGTTCGAGAATGATTTTCAAAAAAAGCTCTGCATAGATACTGAAGCCTTTCGCTCATTACTACTTTCGTTATTTGCTTTATTTTCTCAAATCATTAAATGCCTGAAGAAATGAATCTGTACTAATTAAAAATAAAAAACTGACATTGAGCTGTATAAAATAGACTTTTTCTTTGTTTTCGTTTGCGGTAACTTCGAGCCACAGTAATCCTTAAAAAAGGAAATTATTAGCATGGTAATTTCGCAGAGTCCAGATATTGACCACTGATTTGAACGCGTCTCTGTCTTCGTATTAAGATTTGATCACTGCGTTGACAGCCGAACCACTGTAACAGAATGCGTTTTGTAGACAGGTGATAGTAAAATATCAGTAAGCACGAATTACACCAAAAGATAAATAGCTACCGATTTCATCAAACTCGAAAAGTCAGCGTGAAGAAGGTTCGAGAATAGATTGCTTTCCGCCGACTAAGCCAGCACGCAGAGATTGCCAATTGTCGCGCAACGAGACGCCCCAAATGTTTGCCTCTTACCACGAATTATTTTCGGAGTTATCCCTTTCTTTGCATTGCGCATCGGCGTTATTTGCCCAGTTGGCTGCTGTCGATAGCCATCGATGAAACAATCACTAACGATTTTACCCAGTAATGATACGGGACCTGGCGATTACGACGATAAAACCGCATAAAAAATTTCCACTGTCTGGCTTCTCAAGTTTCGCTATATGTCGTTATTATCTTCGAACATGGCATAGAGCAGACAGGATCTCCCGCTGATTTTTAACCTCGAAAGCCGATAGAAAACCTGTTACTGGCGCTTCAAGCTCAATACGTCGTATCGGCAACATGACAAAGAGAGTTCAGGTAACAAAGCCTTTTCGGACTGTGCTAAAAAATGTGAGATTCGTTAAAGCCTGCTTGAGTTCGAATTTTCGACGATTACAATATTTTCAGGCTGCATACTTATGGCGGGATTGATTGCGTCCCAAGGAATGGTAATCCGCCGATGGAAAGCCGGTTCTTTCAAATAGCCGCGTGAAATTATGAAAGTCGCGTTGTTTTCGCAGGCCAATACTGGAAAATGCCAAACGATGCCCGATTGAAGCCATGTTCATTAATGTAAAAATTGGTCATCACAGCAAAAATAATATAGTTGAATATTAATGCGCTTTACGACAAACGTTTTCACCAAAATGAAAATACTGAACTGTTTTAAAGCGTCGATATTTACCTTTCTTTATTAACATTGTTATATGATACTTTTCAAGAAATGCCGAAGACGAGAAATATTTCGAACGAATTGATGGAAAAAACAAACAATAAATTTGTATCACTTTTTCATTTAATCGCTGATAACATATCAAATCAATATTGTCTCATCGTTTTATCGTCGCCGAATCTGTTCATTTCAGCTAGTACTTCCAGAATTTCGCTGGTTACAGCAGCAGTTCTTCGCATTATTCTTCACCATCAAAAAAAATAGTGCAAATTGCATATGTACCATCCTTGAAAATTTTTTAAAAAGATAGAGCCCAAATCAAAGGAAAATTTAGGTTCTGTAAACACACGGGGTTTCTCTGAAATACTAGTCTCGCCCACCTTTTAAAAGCCTCTTGCAACCTAGGCTCTTAACTGTCTTTGAAAGTTGACAGTTTATCTTTTCTTCTCGTTGTCTTTTCAAAGAGAAAACTGGTTTGCGTATTTGGTGAAAGATGTACAATATCATCTATTTATTTCTGTCAAAATGTCTTTTGTTTGAGCAGCCAGTTTATCGTTTTCAAATCGTTTACAAATCATATAACATGTTCTTCCTTCGAAGGTGTCTGAAAATTAAATATTTTGAAATTTTAAATTTTGGTGATTTTTCAGTTTGAAATATACGAGCTTAAGTTACTAGGCAGAAGACATGTCATCGAAGGGTAGGTCAGAACAAAGTCGCCGAATACAAATCTTAAAAAAATCATTACCGATAAATAGTTCTCGAAAAATAATAAATAGATAAGAAACAGCTTCATAAAATGTCCAGGGAAGGCAGCTCTACCAAATGCCTAAATTTCGATTCACGTTCATGCTCACCACCGTTTGAGTCATTCGCCTTAAAATGTTAAAATTGAGAATGTATAAAATTGAAATTGGCATCGTTTGAAAGGTAAAATTTCAACTTAAGATGGTATAAAAAATATTGCAATACTCTAGCTCACGGAAAAGAGCTGTCAATCAATTGGTCTTTATTCAGAAAATCTTTCTCTCGCTGTCTTTAAATACAGCGTGCAAAATTGCAAACAGTCCGACAATAGTACCAACATCATCATAAGTTTAATACGACCTACTGCACATGCACACTATCCTTATTATTAAGATTTGAATTTTCGGTGGAATACGCAAGATTGCTGAGACTATTTCCGAATTATGTAACATTTTGGGTCAAACGATGTCGCTGCGTACGGGAACAGCTAACAATGTACGGGGGCAGTGTGGTTTAACTAGATGGCTTGTTGAGGATGTTTTTTTAATATAGATATTGAAGTTAGAATAATTCAGTGATGATATAGATAAGAAGACAATATTGGTAAAGAAGCATTATTACTTGATACTTTACCATTGATGTGTTTATATTGATCATCACGAATTACAAATGCTTTAACAGTGTTGGGCATTTTTTAAAATTATTCGTACTATTTTATTTCATTTTATACCATTATTTCAATGAATGTTTTTCAGAAATTAAATACCTAATTTGGAAATAGAGCTACAGAATACAAGAATTTATTGCATAATTAGAAAACTATCGTTAAACACCTTCAAATTTGTGTCATTCTTCTCAATGTCAGTCATTCACGGGAGATGCAATGAAATTAGCTCTTTAGTATTTGTCTAACATCCTATATGTATAATCACTTAACGGACGGGTGTACAAAGTTATTATATTCATATTAAAAACATCCTCAAGTAATTCCAGCAATCAATATATGACAAATTTCCGCATCTATTTAAATTTTCCTTACAGTTGTTGTGTTTATGCACACGGAGGAAAAGACCGAATTTATCAAGTCTGACCCAAAAATATTTGGCATAAATTCAAATGCATTCATAGTTCACCTTAAGTGTATTTAATCTTTCAAAATTAAACTTAATATAGATAAGAGGCTAACACACATAGTCACAATAAAAAAGTCATTGTGGCTATGTGTGCTGGTATGTGGCTATGTTCCACATCTCCTCCTAAACCAATGGACGTTTCCAACCAACCCTTGCACACTTATTATTTGCACATATCGTTGAGACACTTATGAACTTTTCTAAGTCTGTGTTAATTAAACAGGCCACCAATTAGAAATTGACCGAAACTGTTTTTCCGGGTAGTGCAACTTTGGATAAATTATAACAAAAAATATTTTATAAATTACCTTAAAGTTCTCAAAATTTTAACTTTCCAATGATGCCAATTTCAATTTGTGCGATTTTTTTCCTCCAATTTTTATTATTTTTAAAAAATTCAATTACTTAAAATGATTGAATTGATGCAGATTACTTTACCCAAATTATAGATTCTCCGCTGCTAGCATCGTGAGGCTTTAAGTGTTTCTGCCTAAGTTTTGATACGGTTTATTTTGGTAAAATATTCCTTTATCTATTTATTATTTTCAGGAATTTTTCTTTAATGTTAATGATTTTTTGCAAATTTTATTATTCCAGCAGCTGATGCAGTATTTTTTACCCTTCATTATTGAAATGCCCAGTAGTCTGCTCAAGGTGGAATTTGGCTTAAATATATTATTTCAAACTAAAAAACGTAAATTAAATCAAAAATATTTACCAAGACTTATTTGGTTTATAAAGATATCTTTCAAGGAAGAACTTCGGGAATTTGTGTTACTTGATATAATTATATGAATTTGTAAACTTGATTTGTGGGAAACGACGTCGAGATTTTTGCATAAATAGTATATTTGATCTAAGTATGTGTGTGTATACCCACATCTTAAACCACTAAAACTGATTCCAAATCCAAGTTTCTCACACTTAGTTATTTAAGGCAAGAGAAAGATCATCAATCCTTTTCAAAGCTCAAAAAAGTTATATTAAAATTAGTTTATAAAAATTTTTTAAAAATTAGGCGAGACACTTTAAACCTTGTTAGAATTTCAGAAAATTAGTTTATTAGTATACAAATTTACTCGTATAATTTGTTCTTATCTTTTTGAAAAAATTTCTAAAGTTAATTTTATACACAATTTGGTACTAATATTTTTACGTTGAAGAATAAGAATACTACGCATAACTGCTGCCATAATACATTAGCAGAATTTCGGAAGAACACTAAAAGAAAATTTAAAAGTAGACGATTCACAAAGACGATAACAATTTATATTAGAATAACTATTGATTTGGTATATTACATGCTTTCTAGCAATGGTAACAATTTAATGCGTTTGTTTCAAAAGTATCTGTTCAAATCTTTCGCAAGCTTCAGTATTTCTTAAGAAAATTTAAAGTATCTATATAAAATAATTAATAAAGAAAATTAAATATCGACGCTTTTTAAAAATCTTCTGTCTGAATTGATATTTTCATTTTAATTAAAAAACGTTTGAAATCATAAAAGCGATTTTGTGTAATATTATATATTTATATGATAGTAGTTTTTACATTAAAATTATTAGACATGAAGTACTTAACCGGTTAATCGTTTAGCATTTTCCAATTATTTATTTCAATGAAAACAACATGACTCATAGACATTTACGAACACGTATATTTCACACAGCTTAAAACATTTTGAAAAGAATTGACTTTTAAATCGGCACAGATTACCGATTCTATTCTTAGGACCGCAATCGTCTATGGTTTTCACTTTCTCGTGGCACGAAGTATACAAAGAGAGTATTAACCGTCAAAAATTGAACCTCGATTATTTTAACGAATTTCCACGTTTTAGACCCCTGAGTCCAAAAACACAATTTTAAATTATGTCTGTTCAGAACACGATAACCGAAAACTATTAGAGATACGGGATGAAATTTGGTATGTGAACTGTTATAATTTGTGGTGGTTTCTATCAACTTTTGACAAAATCCGTCAACGGGGAAGTCTGGTCTGTCTGTATGTTCGAGGTCATGCGAACGCTATAACCAAAAACTTGAGAAGCTGATGGATAAAATTTTAGGCCACACAGTTTTATCGTCATGAATGTGGTGGTCCGTATAAAAATTTTGGGCCAAACTGTGAACGTTGACTGTCTGTCGCATCTGTAATAGCATACTTGAAACAACCCCTATGCATGCGCAAATGCCTGTGCGTATGGTTACCCGAAAACTTGGCAGTTTGCCAAAAAACCAATTTGGCGGCGAGATTTTGTAAGCAGCAAACATTTAGGGCGTGTCTCTGTTTTAATGGCGTATTGAAGCAATCTTCGTGCATGCAAGCTATCTGTAGCGAGCAATCTATTCTTGTTTTCTCCGCACGCGGAACTTGTATTGCTCGAGTCGAGATAAAAAAAATATTGCGAAGTTTTAATACATTTGCATTCTTTGAACATGATTCGTCACCTCAATATTTTACTTTCACTATAATCTACATGAAAAAAACCTTCTTATAGTCATTGTATCTGGTTAAATGGTTCTGAACTTTATCAACGCAGGGGAAGGGAAACAGACAAATACTAAGTGCTATTGAGAAAGTTTAGGGAGACCACTCCCTGCTGGTTTGTATACGAATTAATATCGATACGGAAATTGTAGCGTTAATTTCCTTTTTAGGGATTATCAGGTCTAAGTTGCTTACGACCAAACGAAAACAGAAAAAAAAATTCTGAAAATAATTGTAACTAATTATAGTTTTTTGTTTTTAGTTAAAATTTTAGATTCATTTTCAAGTTGTTTACTAATAGTTCTAAACAAATCACTTGAAATTAAATATGTGTGCGCAGAAAAGAGCTATTATTATTGGCAACCTTTGAAAAGAATCGTCTGTATTTCGAACAATGGCGTAACAAAATAAACTGGATTATCCAAACTTCCATAAAATCTGCATTACTTTCAAAATTAACTTTAATTAGTATAATGTCGAAATAATTAGATGCTTGAACAACATCGTTAAAACAAAAATCTTCGTGAAGTCGTTTTACCCACGTTATTTAATGATCGATATTTGTTGTCATAGAACGGGATCTCTCGAATTGGGCATGATTTTAAGTCAACAGTTTAGATGGTAAAATGATAAATAATAACTTTACTGCAACCTGTAACAATTAACTCATTTTTTTCCTTGGTTTTAAGCATCCACTCAAATTTTGTAACTTCAAGATAATCATTCTTTTCTGACATGAAGTACCAACAACTTATAAAAACATTCTCTTCATGGATAATTAGCTTCTATAAACGAAAAAAATGTTAAGCTCGTAGCTTAACTGAAGATAACAATAATGAGGCAATTGACGTGAGGGATTTTTTGGCGTCTAGTGCATGAATTCTTATCTACGTATCACTAATATTGTTAGAATTTTGTAAATATTTCCAAAGTTTGTTTTTCCTTAACAATTTATGGTTTAAATTGTTGTTTTTTTTACATTCTCGTAATACTGCATATTCAAAGAAAGTACAGATCGTCAAACCAGAGGGAAAATTTCCTTAAACTTTCGTATACTTCCCAAAAAGGTGACGTTTCCCTTCCCGAGGTGATAAAAAAATTCGGAACCTACTGTTACCCAAAATACAATGGACTATCAACAGGTTTTTCATTTATAGCAGATTGAAAATATCATAGGTAAAGAATCGAATTCAAAGAGATGCGCCGATTTTCCGATCTTACCGGATCAAGGACTAACTGGACGTAATTCGCTCCATATTTTCGAGTACGAAGATTGAAAGCTCCAGTAATGCATGCGCGTGAGATAACTTTTGAAAAGAACCCAAGAATAAGTACAGACCGACAGACAGTCACCCTTTGAGATGGATTTCGCCCAAAATTTATACGGAATTACATTCATGATGATAAAATTGTACCAAATTTTATCCATCTAGCTACCAAGTTTTGAGTTATAAAGCGTTCGCATGACCGCAGACATACAAATAGACAGACTTCCCGTGGACGGATTTTCCACAATTTGACAGAAACCAAAAATTATGTGTACAGATCACATACCAAATTTCATCCCCGCAGCTCTACTAGTTACACGTGTGCTCCGCTTTATCACACGGAGACATATACCCAAATTGCGTTTTCGACCAGGGCGGTCTAAAACGTGGAGATTCGTCAAAATCTCGAGTTCGACTAATTCGTATACGAGTATATAAAGAGAAAAATAGGGAATATTTGTGGCCTGAACTGTGATTTTTTGATTTAATTCTCCACGTTTAGATAGTTTCGAGTCTGAAAACACAATTTGGAATATAAGTTCACTAGCCCAGAAGATAACTGAAAACTAGAGCTACATGGAGATGAAATTTCTGGTATGTATCTGTACACATAATTCTGTAGGTTTCTACAAATCTTGGAAAATCTGCCCATGGGAAGCTCCGTCTGTCTGTCCAAGGTCATGTGAACACTATAAATTCAAAACTTGAATAGCTAGAGATGGATAGAATTTAAAAGTACGTTTTATCATCATGAATGTAGGTCCGTATCAAAGTTTGGGCCAAATCGTTCATGGTCTGTCGAGCTGTATAATCGCATACCGCAAAAATATTCTTAAAACCTTCGGCTTAGATAAAATAAAAAATGGAAATGATTTAATGCTAACATTAATATGGATCCAGCCCAAATTTCCATTCTCAACTCGGTTAAAAAAAAGTCGTTCAAATTGCATATTCAATTCTTTTTTACTTATGTACCGAGCACCTGTGCGCAGTGCAAACCATTCAGCGAGAAGTAATGAGGCCGTTTTCTCCTGTTTTCATCTGCTCGCCCTCAAGTTAGCGGGAGCTTGCTAGGAGGTGATGGCAACATTGCTAAGTTTTGACATACGCATCTTCTTGAATACATCTTCACCCAAATATTTTACAATTACTATAATTCATTAATGAAAATCCCGATGTCTTTTTATCTCTGGGTTGTTGCAGGTCTGGAATTTTATCCACGCAGGGAGTGGGGAAATGACAAATTTTCAGAAGAGTATAATGAGAAAAGTTTAGGGGAGGCAACCTGCTGGTTTTATTTGTCTGTCAATTGTTTTCTGAAAACACGTTTGTAGGGGAATATTTTTCATATTAGGGGCAAAAATGCTGTTTAGCTTCTGAAACCAGAGTGGTCTCCTGTTAAACTCTCGAAATTTCCTCGAAAAGCTCTGTTTCCTCCCCCCCTCGTGGATAAAAAAAAAATTCGAACCCATTGTAAACTCCAGGATCCAATGACTATCAGAAAATACTTAGGTAAAAATCACCCGAAGAGATGCGTTCTGGATTAAATGAATGATTTCACTCTTTCTTGGCTCAAGGACCATCCTTCCGCGTGCACAGATTGCTACCGGGCACGCATGCATGAGACCGATGAAACAAAAAGTGCCAAGAAGGAGTCAATACACGTGCACAGAAGACAGGTCCAGTACGCATGCGCGTGGAGATGGCGGGACTCGTTGGTGATGCGCTATATAGACCGACAGACAAATAACCTTTGATCGAATTGGCCCAAAATTTGTATGGACTCATATCTGTGACGATAAAACTGTGTACGAAATTTTGTCCATCGAAGCTATTCAAGTTTTTTCAATTATAGCGTTCGTAATACCCGCAGATGACAGACAGACTCTTTTGACGGATTTTGGTTCAAAAATTTGATAGAGACCTACAAATTATGTGTCAAGACCAGGTACTAAATAATCCGTAGCTCTACTAGTTTTCGTGTTATCGTTCTGGTGACAGACAGACATGATTCCAAACAGTTTCCGACTCAGGATGTCTAAATGGAATCAGTCAAAATCTGACTGAATTTTTGACGATTGTAAGACATTTTCTCTTTGGCTACTGTATATGAAAGTAATAATTCATCTTTTCAATATATAACGGATGAATTAATAAAACAGAGAGGACTTGAAACAAGTGACAGAAACAATACTAGTCGATATAATGTCATATCATTTCGCTGAATTTGAGCCAAACTGTATATGAAAAAGTTTTAGAGTGTTGCAATAACTTTTAATGCTAAAACGCTTGTTATAGAGGAGACCGATAGCTATCAACAAAGATGGAGTTTCTTCCAATAAATCTTAAACAACAACGTTTATTTTAGTGTGTCTTGAGTCGTGGCGAAAAGCCATAGGCGCTGAGACTAAAGTTAGATTTTCGCAGCTCAAAATAAAAATATAATGGCTGCTGTTTAAAACAGTCGATGGCTAAATTGTCAGGAAAATCATTATATCTCCGACTGTATGATTGATATTAATTTTCTCCGATCGTGGTTGAAAAAAAAAGCAAAGACTTATCTAAATCTTGAGAATAAAACCGATGGATTAGAAATGGAAAATGCACGAGACATATTGAGAATTGTAACGGAAAGGTGTCTGGAAAGAAATGTAAGGTGAATTATTCAGGAGTTCTTGAAGAAATTCAAGCGCTCTGAATTCATCTGATATGAAAAGTCAGATAAGGCACAAATCGCAGTGGCAGCGTAGGAAACGTTGTAATTGCTTTTGCTTTAGATCCTAAAAGTGTGTCAACACATTTTCCGATCCTTGAATTAATTCGTTCTGCAATAATTTTGTCTTTTTACTTTCTCTCGTATGCGAAGTATACAAAGTTGAGAAAGTACTGTAATCGTCAAAAAATTGAACTCGAGGTTCTTGACGAATCTCACCGTCTTAGACCTCCTGAGTCCGGGAAAAACAATTTGGGAATTGTTCGCCCAGAACACGATAACTCGAAAACTATTATGATGAAATGGTAAGTGATCTTGACATAATTTGTAAGTCATCAAATTTAGACAAACTGTCTACGGGGTGGTCTGTCTGTCCGCGTTCATGTGGGAAATACTTATAACTCTAAAACTTGGTATAGCTAGATGGATAAATTTGCTACACAGCTTTATCATCATGAATGTCGGTCCGTAAGGACATTTTGGCCAATGCGGCAAAGCGACGCATTGGTTCAAGTCGGTCTGTATAATCACATATTTTCAATCGTACAACTTCTTAGCAAAATTACTTTGATAAATTTCCAAATTTGGTATGTATTCTTTTACCTTTTAATGGCAGATTTGTAACCCAATTTTTTTAGTCAATTATTTGAAAAAAGTCGTCCATATTGCAAATTTCAAGTTTCTTTATCTTGTACTCAAAATTCTATTGGTAATCACGTCGGTTTCTAATTCCACTTCCATACATGACCTTCGGAAATCGTGGTATGAAGTTTTGCATATTTTTTACTTTCTTGTATACAATGAGAAGTATTGGTAATCGTCAAAAAAATTGAACTGAGATTTTGACGAATCTACACGTTTGACCTCCTGAGTCCGAAAGTAATACCTTGGTGTTATGTCTATTCAGAACACGATAACTCGAAAACTATTAGAGCTAAGGGGCAAAATTTGGTATGTGGTCTTACATACTTGTAGGTTTTATCAAATTTTGGACAAAATCCGTCACCGGAAGTCTGGTTCGTCCGCGGTTGCGTGGTTCTATAACTGAAAACTTGAAAAGCTGGATGGATAAAATTTCAAACACAGTTTATCGTCATGAATGTAGGTCGCGCGAAATTTTGAGTCAAATCCGTCGTGCTGATCGTCTGTCATCTGTATAATCGCATCTCCAACGAAATTCCGCCATTCCCACGCGCATGCGCGATTGGACGCAGTCTTCAGTGCACGATATTTATTGACTCTGATTACGCTTTTTTCATCCGAGCCTCCAAGCGCATGCGTACTGGTAGCAATCTGTGCACGCGGAAGGATTATTTGACTTTATCCTGAGCCAGCAAGAGTAGAAATTGGTACGCATTTAATCGGTACGCATATCTTGAATTTGATTCTCTACCTAAAATATTTTCTGATAGTCATTGGATCCTACAATAGGTTCGAATTTTTTTAGCCACGGGGAAGGGGAAACAGCACCTTTCCAGAAGCATACTGAGAAAGTTGTAGAGTAACACTCCGCTGGTTTCTCACATGTGCTAGAGTATACGAGAAAGTTTAGGAGAGACCACTTGCGTTTCTCCATGTGTTAGGAGATATTGAGAAAGTTTTAGGGGAGAACACTCCGCTGGTTTTCCACACATGTGTTAGGAGCATACGAGAAAGCTAGGGGAGACCACTCCTGCTGAGCCTCTACATGTTAGAGTACGAGGAAAGCTTTAGGGAGACCACTCTGCTGGTTTCTCCACATGTGTTAGAGTATACACGAGGAAAAAGCTTAGGGGAGTCTACCCCTGGTTTCCTACATGTGTTAGTATAATGAGAACGTTTTAGGAGACCATTCCGCTGGCTTCCTACAAAAGATAGGGAGTATACTGAGAAAGTTTAGGAGAGACCAATTCCGCTGGTTTCTCTACATGTTAGGAGTATAGGAGAAAGTTTAGGGGAGACCACCCCTGCTGGTTCTCTACATGTGTTAGGAGTAGAGAAAGTTTAGGAAGACCACTCCCTGCTGGTTTCCCTACATGTGTTAGGAGTATACGAGAACGTTTAGGGGAGACCACTCCCGCTGGTTTCCCTACATGTGTTAGAAGTATACGAGAAAGTATAGGGGAGTCTACTCCCGCTTGTTTCCCTACATGTGTTAGGAGTATACGAGAAAGTTTAGGGGAGACCACTCTCGCTGGTTTCTCCCTCCAAGCCGAGGATGAACTTCGCTCCCTTGATTTATTTTTCTTCGTTCTGTTCTCGTTCACCGTTATTTCTTTACAGTTGAGCTTCCATGGTGCCCGACGGAAACTCTTCTAATTTAATAAGCATCCGTTTTCTTTTATTAGAAATCGCTCGTAGGAAAAAGATACGTCGATGATTTAATAAAATGAAATGCAGATAATTACAGTTAAAAATTTAGGGCTATTTAAAAAATCTATTTTACTTACATTATCTTGAGGTGTGTTTTTCTGCAACACTGCTTGTTTCTGAGCTGACGAGTAAAGACAGTTTATTGATGCGAACGTATTTACAGTACCTTTTTGTATACAATATTTCATGTCAAAAAGAAATCATCTTGATTTTTGTTGTTGTCATTGTCATTAACCAGCATCGATACAAACTTCTGTTAAATTTAGTAATTAAGTTGGTCGAAGGTTAGGGGATTTCTATAGATTAGTAAAATAGAAAGAAAGGTGTGAAGGACCTGTGCATCTATGATATTACACGATGTATATGATGTTTTAATTTTTCTTTTAACTTTAATCTTAAACACAGTGTGTTTTGATGTAGAGTGAGCATGATATGTCACAAATCGGTAAAAAAAATCATATCTTCTGATGCCGTATTCATCTCTGTAGTTGAGAAAAAGGGATATTGACAACATAAATGTAGAGGAGTGGTTTGGGAGAATTAAGTTTTGATGAGTATCACTCAAATTATCTAAAGGGTGAAGTTGATTCCCAAAACCAGTCTACATAGAAAAGGAGAATTATCTACTCGAGCACATAGGGGAGTACACAAGAAGACAAATGAAGAGAACTCAGATTAGATACTGATTAACTTTTATTTAAAATAAGAAAACAGGAATTAGGGGAGATAATTACAATGATTATATTTACACAATAGCAGTATGCGCACGGCGTTGACCGTGGAATCAGGACTTCAACAAAAGGGGAAAAACCGCCCACAATGACATGAAAAAGTTTTGAAAGCAAAATCAAAACAAAAGATACACATTATTGATTTTCCCGCTTATTTTTTCGAGATAATGACATTTTACCTGTATAAAAACAGTACAGAGTACGTTAATCCAAAACTATATTAAAAAATTGCAACGTGAAAATCATTATGATACCGCAAGCAAAGTATGCAAGACGAATAAATACGTTAAAATACTGCCGAAAATAATAATCAAAGACATTCAATTGAAGGTTATGACGTCACCTACTCTCTGCACCGTCAGCCAATGAAATTTCCAGCAACGTTCCAGAAAAGTGCCGCGGGAGAAAGCTTGCTAGAGAAAAATAGCTTTCAACTGACCAGGAAAAAATTAATTAAACAAAACGGTAACAGTTATGTTAACCGTTCTTGTTTTAAATCCGACAGAACCGTTCTAGTTATAAGCTGAAAAAAAGTGAAAATGATAGTGTTATTAGAACGTCGGATGTAGCAAATTTAAAAACAAAAATAAAATTTCGATGGTAAAACTGACTATTAATTAAAAACATCTTAAAATTCAGTAAATTACATTAGAAATTCAAAACTAACTTTATCAGAACGGAAATCGTTTGCTCTTTCCGATGGTTTATCTGTTTTTTTCGTACAGTTATCTGCAGCCATGCTATTGAGAAATTAGTGCGAAAAATTACCTAAAATAACACAAAATATTAAATAAAAAAATTTCTATATTAAATTTTAAAATTCCTCCTTCGAGGTGCATTGAGTAACCAGTAAAACTACCTGTGTGCCAAATTTCAAGGCTGTAAGTGCGATAGATTCGTCTGGACATCGCACGCAGACACACACGCACACAAACATTGCCTTTTGTAAGTATAGATTAGAGATAGAATAGAGAGTTATCGTTTAAAGTCACTTAGCGATACAAAATACACACGTTAAATTACGTTGTTCAGTATTAAAACATAAGATGTGAAATCGTTATCATATTAATTACCTTCTTAATTGCCATATCATTGCCACCGCTGTAGCTACCAGGGGAGAGGCCCCGGAGCTGATCACATTTCTATTCTCGCGGCAATCTGCATGAATATTAAACATTACATAGCGTTTTAACAGACCGGAACTCCTACGCGAGTCACGTGGTCTGTGACGCAATAGCACGTGATGGTTCAAGGACTTAGTTATCTCTCGATATCTTTCTGCTGACCTAGCATTTATTCAAACGAGCTCGTTCCGCAGGGTGGAAAAATTATTATTAATAAGGAATTAAACTTAAGCGATTAAATTTAGGAAACCCAGAGGGTGTGTTATCATCTAAACTTTCTCGTATACTCCTAACACATGTAGGGAAAAAATAAGCTAAACCCCTTAACGCAGTGGAGATAAAACCAGTGGGAGTGGCCTCCCCTAAACTTTCTCGTATACTGCTCAAAAATTTGTCATTTCCCCTCTCCTTGCGTGGATAAAAAAATCGAACCTACTGTAATCCAGAATGCAACGATTATCAGAAGGTTTTTCATTGCAGATTATAGTGATTGTAAAATATTTAAGTGAAGAATCATATAAAAAGAGATGCCTATGTATTAAAACTTAGCAATATTTGTTTTCCATCACACTCCAGCAAGATCCGCTATTATACGAGCGAGCGAAAACAAAACAGGAGATAAAACATATCTATCACAAACGCCGTCTCAAGGACAAAGTGACGTAATCCTCCCGCTTGGTACCAGAGATTGCTAAGTACGCATGCGCATGGAGATCACTTTTGAAACGAATGCTTAACAAGTATGCGATTATACAGACCGACAGACAGTCAACCCGTTGACGGATTTGGTCTAAAATTTTATACGGACCTACATTCATGACGATAAAACCGTGTACGAAATTTTATCCATCTAGCTATTCAAGTTTTTGAGTTATAGTGCTCGCATGACCGCGGACATACAGATAGATAGACTTCCCTTTCACGGATTTTGTCCAAAATTTGATAGAAACCTACAAATTATGTTTAAAGACCACATACCAAATTTCATCGTGTTCACAGACAGACAGATATAATTCCAAAATTGTGTTTTTCGGATTCAGGGAGGTCTAAAACGTGGAGATTCGTCGAAATCTCGAGTTCGAATTTTTTTGACGATTACAATACTTTCTCTTTGTATACTTCGTATACGAGAAAGTAAAAAATAAGAGAAATTAAGTCAGTTCCCCGCATAAAAATTTCAAAACTGCTTCATTCCCAGAACGCAACAAGTTTCTCCAACATACGTTGAAGCGACAAAACAAACGGCAATAAAATAATCCGAGCAGGATCAGAATTCGCCAAAAGGGAGAAAAAGGAGCCAAAAGGGAAGAAAAAAGCGCCAAGCAGGAGCCGCTGATTATCATGCACACAAGATTGCGTCCGGTACGCATGCGCACGGAGATAGAGGTTTGTTCCAAAAGTAAAATTATACAGACCGACAGACAGTCAACCCTTTGACGGATTTGGACCAAAATTTTATACGGACCTACATTCATGACGATTACACTGTGTACCAAATTTTAGCCATCTAGCTATTCAAGTTTTTGAGTTATAGTGTTCGCATGACTTCGGACATACAGACAGACTTCCCATTGACGGATTTTGTCCAAAATTTGACAGAAACTTGCAAATTGTGTGTCAAGATCACATACCAAACCATGTTTCTCGTGTACCGGTACGCATGACAGCGGATTTAGGAAAAAAACTATGCTAGAAAAGTACAATTCCCACATCTATGCTTATAAAAGGCAATGTTTGAGTGCGTGTGTGCGATGTCCAGACGAATCTGTCGCACTCACAGCCATGACATTTGGCACACAGGTAGTCTTAATGGTGACTCAATGCACCTCGAAGCCAGAATTTTAAAATTTAATCTAGAATTTTTTTATTTAATGTTTTGTGTTGTTTTGGGTCATTTTGGGACGTTTACGGCTGTGGTATCTTTTCTAATGATCGTTGAAAAACAATCAATGCACCAGCGGATAGAACAAACAATTTTCGTTCTAATGAAGTTTGTTTTGAATTTCCAACATAATTTACTGAATTTTGAGAAATGTTTAAATTCTAGTCACTTTTATGGGGTTTTTTATAAGGATTTCTACAAATTCTCGCATCTTACGTTCTAACACATCTATAATTTTCATTTTTTTACAGCTTACACCTGGAACGTTTCTGTCGTATTTAAAATAAGAATGATTAAAATATCTTAATCGTTTTTTTTAATTAATTTTTCCCTGATCAGTTCAAACAGTTTTTTTGCTAGCGAGATTTGACAGCGAGAGTTTCTCCGGACGATCCCACAATGCATTGTTGGTTCCTCGCAGGAGGTGACGTAATATGTTTTCAATCCCAGCATGCTTTTCTACAATCAGATTCTATTCGGTGACGTCATTACATTCGCGTCATTGCCGAGAGGAAAATCAATAATGTGCATCTTTTGTTTTGATTTTGTTTTCAAAACTTTTTCGTGTCATTGTGAGCATTTTTCCCTCTTTTTGTCGAAGTCCTGCCGTGCGCATACTGCTAGTATATAATATAAGAGATGAGCGACGATTCTATATCCACTATGTTTCATTAATGCTTATCTTTACTCTCAAACGTGCCTCTTTAGGGAAACTGGCCCACATCATTGTTATTCAAAAACAAATATACTATTATTTGGTTCTGCATAGTACAGTAATTATTACTAAAGGGCATAATCCATCTCAAGTGCATTCACTCTATATAATGTGATTAGATTTTAGGTCTATTGCAAAAGTAAATATTCTCACATGAATAATGTAAATTTTCCTCAAACAACGGCTGGCATATGCCATTAATCAGTAGATATAGACACACAAATTGCATAGTTTGCGTCATCTATCTTCCTGTCATTGTTTACAAATATAATACTTTCTAACAGATCTTTAAGGAATATACTTTAATACTTTTAGATGATTTTAGCACTATATTTGGGCAATAAAGTTTGGAAGGTGGTAACCTCACGTTACATAGGGTTGTACCAACACCAAGAAGCTAACACTCTACTTCCTTAACACTCTATAAATGACGTAATAGCCCGTGTTTCTACGCGTCTTGGGTTTACTTTCTATTAGAATTCGCCAACGACCAGAAGTAGGATTTTTTTTCACTTCGTGTGCGCCAAACGTTTTGTAGGTTATCACGTAATATATTACGGATTTATATTTCTGAAAATTAATGTCATTAAATCATTTTTAAGATTTAATTTTACATATGTATATAATAATTTTAATATGTGTTTTATATTGGAGAATTTAATAATTGAATTCGGTTTACTATGGCTAACATATCGTGTGTATTCGTGTCAGCTGTCACTAAAAAGTAGACAATAAAATAAATAAATACAAAATTTTAAGGTTTAAGCTTTTATTCATGCGAAAAAATGGACGCAAAAGTTGAAAATAATTTTTCTGATTACAATAAAATGCATGGTTCGAATAAAAGCGTGGGCGCCTTATATATAGCACCTTATATTTTGTGTATATTTCCTTAAACAAATGGAATATTCCTAGAAGGCATTCACTCTATATAATGTGACTAGATTATAGGTCTATTGCAAAAATAAATATTCTCACATCATGAATAATGTAAATTTTCCTCAAACAACTGCTGACATATGCCATTAATCAGTAGATATAGACACACGAACTGCATAGTTCGCGTCATCTATCTTCCTGCCATTGTTTACAAATATAATACTTTCTAACAGATCGATCAGGAGTATACTTTAATACTTTTAGATGAAAAAGCAACTCGGGCGACATTTTTTCCGATAATGATTTAATAAATAACGAACCACTCTGCTCAATAATTTTCTATAATCGATAAATCTGACCGAAGTTTTCTTCCTGCCAATTCTCTCTCAGGACACGCGTGCGTGTACACGGAGAAACACACGGATGATCGATTGAAAAAGACGTTAATAATATGTCCTTTAGGTTTTTGCGTTGGAAGGAATTACGACTCGATCAATTATAAAAAATACGAAGTTCTACCGTAGCACAAATTACATTCTAATGGAAGAACTTGAGTGCTCGCATGTTAGATTTCTTTAACTCCGCTTTCCCAGGAAATTGGGGGTATTTTTTTATCATTCTGTAACAACGGAACATTTTAATGGAATGTTTTTACGATATTTTTTTCCTGCCATTCTTTCAAAGGAGCAGTCCAATTATAAATTTTTCAAAGATTTGTGTTAAACCAGCGGGAGTGTTCTCCCCTAAACTTTCTCGTATACTTCCCCCAAAAAGGGTACCGTTCCCCCTTCCCCCGCGTGGCTAAAAAAATTCGAACCTATTGTTACCCAGAATCCAGTGACTATCAGAAGGTTTTTCATTATAGTGATTGAAAAATATCTAGGCAAAGAATGAAATTCAAAGAGATGCGTAACGGTTTTCCTCTCTTACCGGCTCAAAGACAAACTGACGTAATTCGCTACTCCGTAATGAAATTCCTCTCCGTTCTTCCAGTACGCATGCGCGTGGAGAAAACGGATTCTTTTCAAAAGTAAATTATACGGACCGACAGACAGTCAACCCTTTGACGGATTTCGCCCAAAATTTTATACGGACCTACATTCATGACGATAAAACTGTGTATAAAATTTTATCCATCCGGCTTTTCAAGTTTTTGAGTTATAGCGTTCGCATGACCTCGAACATACAGACAGACAGACTTCCCTATTACGGATTTTGTCCAAAATTTAATAGAAACCTACGAAGTGTGTGTCAAGACCACATACCAAATTTCATCCCCGTAGCTCTAATAGTTTTCGAGTTATCGTGTTCACAGACAGACATGATTCCAAAATTGTGTTTTTCGGACTCAGGGAGGTCTAAAACGTGGAGATTCGTCAAAACCTCGAGTTCGAATTTTTTGACGATTACAATTCTTTCTCTTTGTATACTTCGTATACGAGAAAGTAAAAATTGGCGAAATCTGTACACTGATTGGGACTGGGAGACTGACAAGAT
>BGPR01016336.1:0-34749 GCA_013235015.1 Araneus ventricosus | reverse complement strand
GAGCCCCCTAGTTGCCTTTTATAAGTATAGATGTGAAAGGCAAATACACACACACACACACCATGACTCGCTCACTCATTACGGAATCTCCCAAACCACTGGGACTAGAAACTTGAAATTTTGCAGGCGGTTGCTTCTTGGGAGTAGGTGCTCACTAAGAAAGGATTTTCCGAAATTTTAATTAGAATTTAAGTTATTCCAAAATTACTCCAAATTTTAACGTTTTTCCGGAATAACTGGATCCTATTACCTCAAAAAAAATTTTACATCATCTTAAAGATAAAAAAATTAGCTTTTCAATGACACTGATCCTATTTCCATGCGACATTTTGTTCAATTTTAATTAATGTTTCAAAATGTTTTTAAACATTAATTGTAATAATGTTTTTGTTGTAAATAAGATTCAAACCATCTCATTATTTCAGCAAATCTTTTATTCACACGCTTTTGCAATTGTTACGATTGTGATTGTTTTCTTGGGAAATTTACTCCAAAGCGGAATTTTCGTTTCAGTATTCATTACATTGCTGAAATATTTTATTGCACATGCTTCAAAGTAATATTTTTATAAAGCATGGTAATAGATATTTGATTTCATGTTTTTCTTTGTGTGTGTGTGAGAGGTAGACTGAAATGATTATAAAAATTATAATTAAATTATTAGGAATTACAAAAAAGCAATAGCGTTTGGGAAAACTAACTAATTTTTTAATTTAATTTAATTATCTATCTCCCCTATACTCCCGGGTCATTGAATAGTGGGAAAATTACCTTAAATTTTAACATTTTTCCCGCTATAACTTCGGAGCATATTGTGAAAAACTATGGTGGCAGAGAGACACTTTTAAAAATAAACATAATTTATTAAAGTTGCATCAAATAAACTTAAAAACTCTTTCAAACAAAGCTAGCTAACTGACTGATTACAATACATAGTATCCAACAACTATAATCAGAACGACAAACACTTCAGTTACATGCAAGCACAAATTGTTTTTAAATAAGATGGCATGATGTGATTGGCAATTGCAACCTATTGCATCATATGCAACAGGTGGCATAATTTCATTGGCCATTGACTGGATGACATCACCTGATGTTCACCAATGGACAACATGCCACACTGCTTTTTATACGTAACTGCTTATTTAACTGCAAGCAGAATAGATATTTGTTTACATTTTGATATTTCACGATCTGGGAGAACAGCTGGGCAAATTAAACATTAATTAAATCCATTTTTATAAATAAAAATCTTACTTAATATAAACCTTATCAACAATTTAATTTATCCCAGCACTTCCGACACATATTTTCGCACAAAAATTGTTTTAACTTCATCTTAAGGTTAAAAAAATTAGCTTTTCAACGACTACAATTTTATTTCCATGTGACGTTAATTTTAATTAAATTTTAAAAATGTTTCCAAACACAGCGAGACGGAGCAATGGTGTTGCTCACTTTTCCTCAAAGTCACAGTTCTATTTATAGCACTGGAGGGGAGGGTTGGTGACGGGTTCCGATCTGGGGAGAAATGCTTCCAGTCTTAATTCACACCAGTGGCGGCGAGTCAGGGAAGAGGCAAAACGTGTAAAAATGAGTTTTGGTGTACTAAAAGCAATGTATCATCTGGATGTTGTATGATTCGTGGGATTAAGGTCTGAGAGGAGACCAAGGTCATAAAACAAAGAGCAATCAATTTTATCGCTCATATTTTAATCTGTTTCATTAATGTGTATTTACACCTTATCTGTGAAGGATCACAACTCTTTCAATAAAATTATTGAGCTTACTTGATCTGCACAAAATGAATACAATTTTCGAAAAACAGGTTTAAATCCCTTTTTGCCCACCCTCCTTTTTGATAAAAACTTGTTACCCTTTGAAAAATTGTGAGATCTGTGTAAATTTGTTTTAAATTACTCTGTAACAGCCAATGTTTTGCGGAAGTTGTAATGTATTGATATTTATATTGAGCATATATGAAATATTAAAAATTTCTTTAAAATGTTGTTTAAAATAAATTACTTTCTTATAATAAGCAAGCTAAAGTTTTTTTATAGTTTGCATTTGCTGACACATTTGTAATTAAATCTGAGAAATGAAATAATGAATGGAAATGGTGATTTTTATGAATTTTTGTGTATGTTTATGATTTTTATGTGCGATTTTTATTAATCTTTTTTCATTAGTTTTTCTTTAATTTTTCCATTATTTATTTTTGTGATATTGAGTGCTACTTCTTTGTCTAGTATCAATATGCGAAATGCCAAGCGTTCTGCATCTGAAATCGACCCTTGTGTCAACGGAAAAAGGGGTGTTCTGAAACGACCCTCCGATCGTCCGAACGGTGCAAAGCCTAGTCAAGTATCGAGCAGTGATGAAGACGAAACTCTCGACTCATCTAAAAAGGTTGCTCTAAACACTGCTCTGAACTCTTTCCCACTTCCACCACAAGTTTGTACCAAGAAACCCAACTCATTCAACAACTCACCTTCAACTTCAGGTTATGCCCGTAATGGCATGTCCAATAACTCTAATCCATCATCATCATCCTCTGCTTCTTCATCAGCTTCATCATCTGCGAAATCACCACAGTCGAATAATGGCAACTCTGAAGCCCAAGGAAGTGCAGCGTCATTGCAAAACTCTTCGAGAGAGGAAATGAGACAGAATTCTGCCCAGGGCAACTCTGGAGCGAGTCTGCACACACGCCGAAACAGGCAACGGCAGCTAGAGGGTCTGGATCGAATGGAACAGAGGCTGAGGGATTTAAGAGCGGGAAATGTGAGGTAAGTTTGAAAACTTCATATACGATACATTAAAAAAATGTTTTACTCTTATTTGGTATGCTATATTTTTCGGTCCCAGTCTCTGGTGGTTTTAGCTCTTGGTGACATCTTGCTTGTTTATAGATTCACGTTTTCCTTTGTTGTTATGTAAACCTGAAGATATATTGCCCCACAGTGCATATGTACATATGTTCTTGAGTGTGTGTGTTTTGTGTTTTAATTGGAGTTTTTCCAGTTTTGGTTCTTGGCCCCGACATGGGGCAATTTGTAGTTTTGTGTGTGTGTTTTAATTGCACTTTTTTCTCCAGTCTTGGTTCTTAGCCCCGACATGGAACAATTTGTAATTTTCATATATTATTTGTATTGTGTGTGTTTTAATTGCACTTTCTCCAGCCTTGGCTCTTGGCCCTGACATGGGACAATATGTAATTTTCATATATTATTATTTTTTTCTTTGATTGTAAAAATCTACCTACATATTGTAAACAAGATCTGCCCATGTTGGTGTTAATTTTGAGCTTCTAGAAATTTAAAATAAATACTGGTGAATTGGTTCTCTATCCGGTGGCTTTGCACCCTTTTCTGGTAGGTGGGACACCGTGAGGTATGCCTAATAGGATACATTGAATTTAATATTATGAAATTTTAAGAAATGAGCTAAATTTGAAAGCAATAAGATGTAATTTCAATTTATGTTATGTCATTGTTTCTGATTTTCTCTTTTCATTAATTAACTTTGAAAATTAAATGATAGCACTATTATTCAATAATTGAGACTTTACATTTGTAAATTGATTTTTAATTGAATTGCTGTGTTATTGATGAGATCCCCCCCCCCCGTAAGGTTTCTCTCCTGATGCCAAATAGAAGTTCATAAAGCATTAACCTTTCATCTGTTAAAAGTACACTACTGGCCAAAAGTATTGCAAGATTTGTAAAATGCGAAACATTTGAAGGTAATTTGAATACAATGGTTCACAATCAGTTATGGAGAATCGTGTGGTGTACAATTGTTGGCACTCGCATTTTACAGTAAAGATTTTGTCACAAAAGTATTTAGGAGACCATCTAGAAATTGATGAAGATAAAAAAAAGGGATTTTGTCTTACCCCACTTCATAGAAAGCTGATAATGATTTGAAACTCTCTACAATGGTTTTGTTTCCTATGCACATTGCTTACATGCATTTTTGTAAAATTAGCATGCACAGTAATACCTCATTACAACAGTACTTTGGGGACCAATAAAGATATTGTTGTAGAGGGATGTATTGTTATATTGAGGGGTGCTATAATTAGGATTTAAAAAAGGTAAATTTTGGTTGTTTTAATGTGGACACAATACAACAATATACATATTGCAAAAAAAGCATCACCAGAGTGATGTTTGTTAAAGCATTCAAAAATTTGAAAATTCAGCTGTACAATAAAATAGTTCACATACCTGAGAAACTTATTTATAGAAAAAAAATCCAATATTTCCGTTTGCTTCTACATTTTTTAAACTGTTGAGTCAACTAACAAGGTTTGCATAGAGTAATGCACGAAAATGATCATATTTGTGGATGAAAGGCTTCAAAAAATGATCCATAGGGTCTGAATTGATTGATGACAGTAGTGGTGCTAGTGCCTGCCCGACGGGGGTCACGACTTGCTGTACGGGGGAAAGTGTAATGAAATTGGTATCAAATTTTTGCCAGATCTTTATTTATCTATTAGTTGAATACCCCATTGCGTGAATGGTGTACAAAACTTCCCCCCCCCCACTGGTGCCACCCCTGATTGAAGTCTATAAAGACTGCGATGTATCTGTATCATCATCATTTTCCATTTCGTCTGTGATTTCTTCTTCAAAAACCATAAGATTATCATCTGCTGTTAAATATTCCTCCATGTTAATTCCAAACGTTTTGCCACTTTTTTTCTTCAAGCTGAGTTAAAGACTTTTAAAGTCTCAAAACACATTCTTCAGCCATCTGAAGCATCACCATTTTTGGAATTTTCGTCATTATCAGTTTGCTTATCCTTCATGAAATATTGTTACAGAGGGAAAAAAATTGCTTAAAACGTGAAGAGTTTTCATTCAAATCATACAAAACTTACAGAGTACTCAAGAATATGTTAGAGAAGCACTGTAATGAAGTTTGAAGTAAATACCTTAAATATTTGAAGAAATATGTGTCTTTCTACGTAGTAACTTTTAATTGTGCATGTGTGAAACACAGCAAAATTTTTCTTTCATAATGTCGAAGCCAGATATCTAAGGTAGCTTATATAAAAATTATGGTTGAATACCATTAAGACTTAGAAAGCTATCAGCATTGCAGTGAGCAGAATTTTGGTTGTTCTCTAACAAGGGGAGGGCACGACTTGTGAAATTCAGTTCAGAACGAAACTTTGCTTATTAGTAGCATACCTCTGGGGTGTTCACCCATTAGTCTAAAAAAATGCAGTGTCCAGCCAATTTGGAGAAAATATCCCTCAAATTTGGCCACAGCTTATATACCAGTAAGTGATCGCAAGCAATTAGCTGCCGGATAAGTCAGAGTGCTCGGCTGCTGTCCGCTTGGTCATTGGTTCGATCCTGGCTGTGCTTTTCTTTCATTTTTATATTTTCAAAATTATTTCAAATGAAATGAAGAATTAAAAAATATTTTTAATTAAAATACTAACTATTTTTAAGCATAAAATAACTGTTCATTCATATGATTACAAGAATAAAAGATAAAATTTAATTTATAAGTAGTAAAATAATTATAAATACATCTTTAAGGGTGTTAAATAATAATAACTATAATTAAAATTGTCATCTTAAAATCATTAAAAGTTTTAGATTATTGGGTTTTTATGTTTACAAATACTTCATTTTTACTTTATCTTGGAAACAATAGAGAGCAGATGTTAATATATGCTGATGGTCCAATATTTTAATGAACAAATGTAAATAGTGGGAAGCAACTTTTAATCTGTTAAATAGGTAGTCAGATGGTCCAAAGTTTCAATTGTTGAATAGTGACTAACAGGTAAATGCTTTTAGCACCCGTATCATATGAAATTTTTCTACAATGTTACTACTCTTATTCCTTTAGAAGCTCTGAACAAACGCTATTCACCCATAGCGAACAAACTTATTATTCTCTTTGGCTTTTGAAGTGTTTCGTATCGTTTTTTTGATTAAATTAGCATAATACAGATACAGTGATACCTTGAGATGCGAGTTTAATTCGTTCCGTAATCTTGCTCATATGTCAATTTGCTCATATCTCAAAGCAATTTTCCCCATTAAAATGCCATTATGTTAATCCGTTCCAGCCCCAAAAATGCTACCCATAATTGTTTTTGTTACATGTTTTTGAATAAGAAAAATGTATTTATAAATGACAAATATTGTATAAAAACATAATAAAAGAGAATGTAAAGCAAAAAAAAAACTGGTTTTATAAAGTGTACATACACCGTACCATTCCTCGTATCTCAAATGTCGCTTGTATTTCAAAACAAAACTTCGCTGCTTGACAGCGCTCATATCTCAAATAACTCGTATGTCAGGGCACTCGTATCTCGAGGTACCACTGTAGTTAAAATATTCTATGAATAAAGATATTGCTAGTGTATTGAGGTTGAAGATGGAATCACACAAGAATCACAGTTGATCTTGTGAACAATAGTCATTTATTAATTGTGCAAGATGTCAAAAGATTTTTTGTTTTCGATGTTTTATGATAATTATCGTTCTGGTTTTTGTATGTAATTAAATGTAGAAATATGGCATTACTAGTAGTAAACGAAAGGTAATTTAAAATTAATTATGAAATGTAGAATGAGTTTCTAAAATTTATGAATGATAAAGCCTAAATGGAAATGTTTCATGATGTGATTCATTATAGTTATTATTTATCACCAATAAAGAGTATTTATAATTATTTTACTGCTTAATAAATAAAATTTTTACTATAATTCAAGTATCATATGATTGAACAGTTATTTTATGCATAAAAATAATTAATATTTTAATTAAAATTTGTTTTAATTTTTCGTTTAATTTGAAATAGTTTTTGAAAAAGTAAAAATGAAAAAACACAGCCAAAATCGAACCAATGACCAAGCAGATAGTAGCTGAGCACTCGGACACCTAAGCCATCTGGCCGCTGATTGCTTGTGATCACTTACTGGTATATAAGCTGTGCGCAAATTTTGAGGGCTATTTTCTCCAAATTGGCTGGTCATTGCACTTTTTTAGATTAATGGGTGAACACCCTAAAGGTATGCTACTAATATGCAAAGTTTTGTCCCGAACTGAATTTCCCAAGTCGTGTCCTCCCTTTGTAAAAGAAACAAAATGATGAGGGTTTTTCCACAAATCAATATTTTTAAAACTTGAATCTTCAAACAGTAAAATTGAATTTTATGAAAGTTGAATATTCTGAGTACCCATGTGCACTTATAAATTAAATGTGTAATTAGAATTGCAATTGGGCGATTAATACTCAAAGCTCTCGAAATGCCCTTGTGACAAAATCTTCATTGTAAAATGTGAGTGCCAATGATTGTATGCCTAATGATTCTCCACAACTGATTGTGAACCATTGTATTCAAATTAACTTCTAATGTTTCTCGTTTTACAAATCTTGCAATACTTTTGGCCAGTAGTGTAGAATAATTAAGATTCTATTTATTTCTGAAGATTGCTTAACGCACTTACAGTGGTAGCTTGTTCATTGTAGCCATGGGGGTGCTGTAGTCTATATTACATTGCTCAATTATGACTTTCGGCATAACTTAATTTTTTAAATTCACGGATGTTTTGACAGTGCAGGATAAATAAAGTTTTGTGGATAAATTAAAATTTTTTTCTTATTTTTTCTTATTATGAACAATTCAATTATTAGCTAATAAAAAAATTATAATTGGATTTTTTAACTTGATGTGGGTAAGGTTTAACAAAGAAATTACCAATAACTAAGCAATTACCAATTTTTAATTAAAAATTAAATTGAATAGATCTTAATTATATTTCTTGCAATCCTTACTCTCTTTTATAAAACTTTACGTAACTGTGATTGAACAGCAAAAAGGTTAAATGCACATTTAAAAATGTTACTTTCATATGTATCTACAAAGAAGAAAATTATATTTCAATTTTTATTTCTCTTCAATTATCCTTCATCATTTTCAGTATAGACTTGCAAAAAAAATTTTCTCGCTAGAAAAACAATTAAAATTCCACTTCTAACATCGCTGGTACTGCATTTCCAGCAGCACCTTTTCCCTTTCACAAATTGTGGCTTGGAAAGAATGTGCTTTGTTACTGTATATGTGTCACAGCGGTAATGAGTACTGTTCAGAATCATAGAACTCTTTAAGAAGTTCCCTGTCAATGAAGATAGGCATATTGCTTTTTCCTCAATTTCCACTGTAGAAAGAAAATACCAAAAAGAATCATATTGGTTTGATGAATTTAATTTTGCTTAAAATGAATTTAGTTATGTGTAAAATTAAATAAATTAGTGGTTATATTTACACACTGAAACAAAATGGGAGTGCTTCTGTTCTCGGTGCCTATACACTTGCCACCCCTACTATTTAACTCTCAAGCAAAAGTATAGTTAGAGCTCTTGTCCATAAATGAAATGGGAAATAATAAGTAGGGATGTAACGAGTAGTGATTTGGCCGAATACCGAATATTCGGCCAAATTTCTGACCAAATGCTGAATATTCGGCTACCGAATACTTACTTTTTAAAAACATTTTATTGATTTTAAATAAAATAGTGGTAAAATTTTTAAATGAAAAATGCTTATTATCTGCACATTTAAAAAATATTAACAACTTGTTGCATTTTTTGTAATATTTTAAATATCTTAATTCCAATAATGATTCCAGTAATAAAAAGTGAGAAATCCTCTTCATATTGGACTAGCTAAAAAGAAATAAAAAAAGTCATCATTGCAGAACATGGCTATGACAAGCACAAAAAAAAAAGTGTATCAGTCCAATTTTTATATAATATTTTTTTCCAATAGCTAGGATAGAATGTCCACTTAATTGGTGGGAAAAAGGAAAAATTTCCAAGACTTGCAAATTTAGCAAGAAAATATCTTTCGTCTTCTGGAAGCACAGTATATAGTGAGCGTTTATTTTCTGAAGCTTGTAATATGTATGTATGAAACCAAGCAGAACAGATTTCTTCCTGAAATGCTTAACAATTCTTGTTCTAGCATCTTAATTTCAAGCTTTGCAAATATGAATGATGTGTAACATTATTAAATATACTTATGTACAATGCAACTTAATATTGGGGAAATGTTAGGAGATTTTTTAATAAATGTACTGAAATGGTATTCTGCGATTATCTTAATTAAATACATTTAAAAAATATTATTACCCTGAATTTACCCAATATTCAGCAAAAGGCCCAAATATCGAATGTTGACCGAATATTCGTACATTCCTAATAATAGGTTCAACAGAATATCATTTACTCATTTGTGTATTGACCTTTCCTGTGTACAGTTTAGATGCTGTAGAAGCAGACTTTTTTCTCTCCTGACAGACCATTAAACAATTAAGAGTTTCATTCTATCCTGTGGAATTAATCTGCCTCTTCTCTAATCACCTTAAAAATAGTTTTACTCCCCTGCCATTTTGTATTCCCCCATGTGTAATAAGCCAAGACAAGAATCAATGATACCACAGGCTGTCAAAAGGAAGGTCACTTCTTACTTTCTAACAGCTTGAAAATAGGGATAAGGGAGTTTCTCTTTCTTTGCCAAAATGCTTACATCAAGAAAGTATTTGATATTTCACCTACTACATAATCTATAGGTTAAATGAAAATGTCTTTGTATAGTTTATGTGGGAGGAATCTGAATTTAAAAAAAAAAAAAAACCCCTCTGAACTCCTGAACAGGAAATCAGTATATTCACTTGTCAAGTTGTTGAAATTGTAATGTAGAAAATAAGAACCTTGTGATAGTTTCCTAACAACAAGCGAAACTGTTCATTGATTGATTGAAAAAAGTTGTGATTTTCAGCAACAAAGACTATTATCCCTTATTCATTCCAAAGCTCTTTTCAATCTGCTTAAAAAAAACAAATTAAAATGGCCATCAAAAGATGGACTAAGCTATAGCCGATCTGCAGTATCCTTCAATCAAGGCATTTTAAATTGTCAGTCAGTGCTAGTCCCTTCATCAAGACTATGTTTCAATATTTAATGTTAAATTGTTTTATTTTAAAGCAGGTGCTAAAAAGTTTAGGATTTGTACTACCTTTAACCATTTGCAGACCAAATTTTCAGATCTAACTACTTTTTTGTACACTTCACCTTCTAATGGTTCAGTTTAAGGATATCAATCAATAAAATATGAATAAAAGAAATTTTATGTTTTTTTTTAATGTTTCCAATGGGGAACTTCAGCATTTTTTTAAATTTTTTAAATCAATTTAAAATGCTTTGAAACGAACAATAACATTTTAAAAAAATTCTAGACAGTTTTGTTTTTCTTTTAAATTGGCAATCAAAGTTCGCCTCTCAGAAAACGCGGGAAAAACAATCCATTTTGACGCGAAACGGGTCTGACGTCATAGTTGCTTGACAGGGGAGACATGATTCCTTCCCGTTTGCTCTCTATAGAGATTCTCTTTTTTAACATATTTTCCGATTATCGCATCATATGGAATTATGTCGGCAAGATACAAGTATTGTATTGTTCCTAAATGTAGTAATACAACTGTAACGACACACGATAAATTATTTATCATTGTGCAAAAAATTATGTTATTCGCAAAAAGTGGTGTAAAGCGATGAAGAGAGATCCAAAGCTTCATCCGGAATTATCAGCAAGCGTCATTCGTCATGTCTGTGGAGATCAGTTTGATGCGAGTTATTAATCTATATTATATCTAATAAAATTGTATATCATGAAGCACAGTAAATTCAGAATTCAATATCTTTTTTGTTTTTAAAAGAAGTATAAGGTGAGGTTAGCAGCCAAAAAAAAAAGATATTTTAAAGCAAATAGTTAAATTTAATTAGTTTTTTCCCATTTGATTGCATGGAATTTATCTTTTTACCATGGCCCCCCAAAGGGTAAAAATATAGAAGATCCCACCTTCTTTAAGTTAACAAAAAAAAGAAAACTTGCTCGTTATTTTATTGCATGAATTTTTTCAGTGGATATTCGAATGTTTCTTATATTTTTTAAAAAATTACAGTACTATTGAAAATTAATAAGAATATCTTAAAAATTAGTTTAAATTCACGACTTTTTGATAATGAAATTCTTTTTCATTCGTAGTTCAACAAAATAATTTGCAGAATTAATTTTTGATGCAAAATAAATCCTTTATATTCAATGAATGTATTAAAATCCAAATTTGTCTTCAAAAAGTTAGTTAAAGAAGTATAAGGTGGGGTTAGCAGGAAAAAAAGAAATAGATATTTCAAAGCAAATAGTTAAATTTAATTTGTTTTTCCCTCTATTATCCCTCTTTTTTGATTACATGGAATTTACATTTTAAGAAACCATTGATACCCCATAACAATATCAGGAAGTACTGTAAAGAAGAGCCTTGAATTTCATATTTGTTCTGTTTTTGATATAAGTGTAAGATGAGGTTAAACACATAAGTACCTGTATGAGCTCGTATTGAAAGATTACATGGTAGTCACATGTAGTTTTAAGGTTCTATTGTTGATTAAGGTTTATAAATAGATTTAATATTGTTTCTATTTTGGCACGATTTTAAAAAGAAAATTATTTTATACTTTTCAAACCACGGTTTTGTTTAATTTTTTAAAAGTTTTTCATTTTTTCACATGAAAAGTTAAGCGTGGACGCATACAAGAAAACGTAGCTGGCGTTTAGCAGTTTCCTGATTTTTTTTTTTATTTATGCTGATTCATCCATGCGAGGATAGTGATGATTTAATAGCATTACCAGAATTAATTTATTTCTTCATTTTCAGTGGATTTTTTTATGGGAGTTTAAAGATTTTCTTCCTTTTTTTTATGCTGAATTCGGTTAACATTAAAAAGAAGTTAAGCTAGAATTAATTTTGTGTCATTGGTTCTGTTTTTCATGCTTTTTGTTATTTTTTAAGCACTTTGTCTGTCTACAAATTAGTATACACACCACTGTTTGGATTCTGAGTTATGGCAGGGTATTTTTTAGCTAAGTTCAGCATTTTATTTTATTTTTTGTTTTATGTTGTTTCATTGATAAGGATTATAAGACAAAAAAAAGGAGAAATTTTATCATTGTGCTTTTATTTCTCGTATGTAAGCCATCATAAAATCAGAATTTTTCTTGAAATACATTGCCATCATTGTAGAATCAATCCTTGGCAAATTATCCGATTTACCTTGTACAAAACCAATATCCATTGTGAAATTGAACGTTGAATAGTAGAAAAGCCAAAAACTTCACTTTTAAAATGTTAACTGGTACAAACGCTTTGATTCAAAGCAGGGCACAAAAGTAGCAAAAGAGAAGTATGCGAAGGAAAGCAACTTTGATGTCAAAATCTACTCGGCCAAATGAGAGTGCGTTTCGGATTGCATCATGATTCCTGCTATTTCAGTGCGTCTTTCGCTCTCAATATTTAAATAAATAAATTTTTCTGTAAAATTTCACTTGCATATTTGAAATTAGAATGATTTTTTCCTACAAATTTGGATGGCTTTCACGTGTTTTTAAAAAATGCTGAAGTTCCCCATTGGGAACATTGGCCATTTCTTATTAAGCTCATTAACACTAGACATAGAAATGGAAAACAGTGATGATCATACTGAATTTTTTTTAATAAGCAAAGTATTGTAGAAATTATTTTTATAACCATGCATAGATATGAATCCAATTGAAAATTTATGAATTTAAAGGAATAAAAAATATATTTTACACAAAAAGTGCAGAAAATGAAGCTTTATAATGGTATTCTATGGCAATATGGGAAGTAGTTCAAACACAATCCCTTTTTTTTGCCCTTATTGCATTGTAATCTTTTATTTTCTTCACATTATGCATATTTGTCTGAGTTGTTGCAATAAAGCAATGACTGTCACTCTTCAGCTGCGATATGCAACTGGTAACTTCTGTTCGTGTTTGAGGTCCATCCTTTTTTTGCCCTAGTTAGAAAAAGTGTAACTGTAACTTCTAGACGAAGCTCCAGATGAGTGAATTAGTTATGTTTCCTGTGAGTTGCTGTATGCAAAAACCATCCAGAAACAACTATATTTAGTACTTTGCAAATAAAATAAACCGCCATTTCTTTTTGCTAAGTTGTGATGGTAGTTTCTCACATTTTATACAAATGATCAACCCCACCCAGTCCAGAATTATATTTATGAATCAACTTTTATTATTCTGTGCATACCTTTCTCGTGTGTGTGTGAGAATATCTTTAAATTATCTGGATTGGGAGATGAAAACATTAATTAGAAGAAACAATTGCTTCAGAATTATTCCGGCGATACATAAATATTTATCTGACACATTTAAAATTACTCCCGAGATTACAATTAAAAATGAATTTTTCTTCACCAGAACTAAAGCATTAACCTTTCAACAACAGAAGGGCATTTTTTTCCTGAATTATAAGACAATTGTCCTTTCCATTTTGTTTTTAGTGGAAACTCACAATAGAGAACGTCCTTCTTTCACAGAATAGTCACGACTGACCAATGTTCACAATTGGTAACACGTAACTTTAATGAATTACAGCATATGCGTTTCTTATTTATATAATTTTATGTTATTAATAAAGTGGACATTTTTAAGTATGTATATCAATTTTTAGAAATTTTGTAAGCTTTAAAAAGTTTTTAGGAATTTTTACATTATGCACTATGTACCAAGTAAAAAAAAAAAAAAATACCATTTGTAAGAATTTCTGTACATAGCCCATTTTATATATCAAGCATAATTTCTGTATCAAAAAATCAGGTTGAAATCTAGAAGCTGGTACACACTCTTAAAATGGCACCAAATCACCAACGCTAATACATGTAATACCTGCATATAGCTTTGGCAACTTGGCTCCAATGATATGCAGCGGTCAACATCTTGCTTTGGCGATTTGGCAGCATTCTAAGAGTGTATACCAACTTCTAGATTTCAACCAAAAATCAAGCTTACTTTCAATTATAATTAGCAATTTTTTCAAAACAATAAGAACAATATTTTATTTTTAAATGAATTTTCAATTTGATGTTCCCAATTGGGAACATTGGCTTGTAAACGTTTCATGAGTTATGCCTTGTTACTTTATATTTTATTGTGATGCCTAAAATTGGTGCAGTTATTAATTGTAAATGTTTTTACTTTTTAGCTATCCCACTCTCCATAAGTTTTCTCGAACTATGAAGCGTCCTATGTGTTTGTATGTTTTGGACATCAGTACTGTTTTTGATGGTTTCGTGACTTGGAGAGCCGTTAAGAATCAGTCTCCTTCAGCGCCGGAAGAAATAATTCTCTATTCTCTTGTCCTTGGAAAAGGCGAAGTGATCATGTTTGGGGGAATACAAAAAGATTTGAATTCGAGCGAGCAGGAGGGGGAGACTGTGCCTGAAATCGTGTCAAACTCCTTGCATTTCATGACTGCTGAGCGTTTTGTGATTTGATCAAGCTGGAAATTGTTGGAGAGTTTTTATATCTTTGTTATTGATGTACATCTGGAGCCGTGAAAAGTTTTTTTGCGGAAATATTTTGTGAGAGCATTACAATGATTATAGCACTGTTTCAAAGATGAAAAGAATTCTAATTTTAGTCAAGTTCTTCATTAAATATTTTTCGTTTTAGAACTAAGAAATGATTCTTTCCTAACATTAACTTGCATATTTGGAAGCAGTTTTTTAATTATTTAAGTGTAAATACATTTTGCATTCGTTGTGTAGTATAATTGTTGAATAAAAGAGAAAAGTATATTCTTATGTATTGATGTGTACACAATTTATTTTCTGTTAGAAAGGAAAAGAAGGCTTTTAAAAATAAAGTAGTGTATATACATTTTTTTATGTATTAGTGATATTTTTATGTCCTGTTTATTTTTTAGTATGCCATTAAATTTCTTTTGTTATTAATGCAGGTTTGTTAACGATCTTATTATCTGCTATAATTATTCTTTATTATTCTGATTTATCATGCTTATTCCTTGGTACCTTCAATTATAGTAAAAACTACAGGATTTTATAGGATAAAGAGCTGTCTTAATAATGATCTTAAATATTGCTTAATTACTTGTGATGTAGAGTCTCAATTGTTTGATATAAAGAGGAATGGTTGATGTTGGATTATAGGGGAAATAAGAGTTTTAGGTAAAATAACCTGCACTGAGTATTGAACTTAATATATTTTGGAAATAAAATAAAGTCATTATAGATAATCAGCAAACTAATCATATAGACCTATCTTAATAAACAGTATTAAAATGATTCCACAAAGGCAAAATGGTTTGATTAAAAAAATGGTTTTATAGAAAGTTCCTTCCCTGAAGATTGATGTTTTATTTCTGCTATATATCACCGCATTTCATGAAAAGCATCACACCCATACTCAAGGCTCCTTTTTGCTGCTAAATGGACCTTATGCATGTGACGTCACATCCCCCGACACGTGACCTGCCGGAGGCAGCCATTAGTCAGTCTGAAACAGCTGACTCAGAACTGCTTTTATTTCTGAGTCGATTATAGGCCGATCGTTTTGTTTATTCCTCCACAGCTGTTTTTCTATACTCTCGAACCCAAAGGGTGCATAAGGTTCATTGAGTTTCTAGCCTGGTTTAGAAACATTTATGCTAGCCGTAGGAGTCATTTAAATATCACTGACCTACCTCTTTTGGCCTCCTCAAGTGTATTGCCCAAAATAATAACCATTCTTTTTAGTAGGAAAACACATTTGGAAGTAACTGATTAAAACACAAAAGCATGCACAAAAAATTAATGAAAACCTAACAATAATATTCAAATCAAATTGTCTTGAGTCTCCTGCCGCACTAACTGTACAGCACCTGGATGTCGCTTGTCCACCCAACCTTGATGCCCTACAGATATTAACCCTCTGAGCTCCCATTTTGAACTTTTAGCTATCGGGTTAGAAAACTTAGCCTTTAAAGGAAATGAAGCCCATCTTTTTTGTATTTAATTATATCTTTGAAATCTTAAGAACACTTTATCCATGGTTGTTTAAGAAAATATACATATAAATACGAGCTATCTGCTTTTGAACTGAACATGAAAAACGGAAAAAGACATTTGTGCTGCTCGGAGGGTTAATACAAACTGCCACCTAATAATCAGTCCACGTACTGATAGAGAAAATTACAGAGTATTTTTTTCAATGGCTGATTTTTATTTATTCAGATTCAGTGTTGTTTAAAATGGAATGTCGAATAGTGAAACTACTGGACATATATTTGAAATGTCCTGATTTTTAAAACTTTCTTGTGTGATTAAAAATTTTCAAATTATGTTAAAAAAATAGATTATTGTATTTTGCGTATGAAATGATACATCTACAAACAAAAAGTATAATAACAGATTTCTACTTTTCAAGAAAACCATAAATTTGTGGAAATGCTTATCATTTGTATTTTATTACAAAAATTATTTGAAGTTTGCATATCTAGTGTCAACAGTTTTGCTCTTATTTATGTTTATTTGGGATAATAATTTCTTTATTTTATGTCAGTGCTGTTTTTAAAATATATTTAATGATTTATTTATAATAATTGGGACAACATTACAACAGTGCTGTGTCTGTTATCACATCATTCATTTATTTTAAGTCATCAAAAACTCGGTTAATTTTTTTAATGAAATTTTAAATTTAGTTCTGTTAGGCTTTTGGTTGAATTTTAAAATATGCTTATGGCTCAAATATTTATTAATTTATCTTCTAATATATAAGGTGTCTGTATTAAAGTAAATTCAGTTAATTGAAAAATGTGTGATACTTGGTTAAAAAACAAACTTGTGGGAAAATAACTATTTTCTTGCGAATTATGTCTTGGTGATAGTGTGTTGTTGAAAGTAATTACATGATAGCACATTACTGGATTAGAACTTTTTTAAAAAATCCAATTTTTTTTCTGGTATTTAGTTGGATTTTTTTTCTTCAAAATATGATTGATGACAGGCTTGTATACAGAGATCATGAAGATAGTGAAATCAAAGTTCTTGCTCACAAAATAGGGTTTCTTTAGCTTGTATGCATTACATAGGCGTTTACTGCGATATACTGTTTGCACTCATTCTTAATGTAAATTTGACTGTGGATGGAAAGTCCATATGATACAAAAATTATAAAAACACATTTGAAAATGCACATAATGTACTTACTATCTCTGGGTATAATTAGTACACTAGCTACCTCTTTTTTCCCCATCTGTTAAGTAATAGTTATTCTGAATTATTTTTTCCCCTCAGTCTAAATATATGTTACTTTTAAAAAAAATTTTAGAGTCAAAATTCAATTCATATGAAAATGAAATAAAGAAATTGAAAGGTCATCTCTAAAAATCTATTTTATTTGAGAATCATATGATCATGCTTGGAAGCAACTTCTCTCATTGAAGGGTAAAGGTGAAAAAGGTAGACACTCACACAGCGTCCAATAGTGCCCATTTTGATGTGCGACAGATTTTCGAATTCACGGTTTGTGAAGAGATTATTTACTATCCCTATATGGAGAAACTGACAACTTTGACTTGAAAATAATTTAGAATGTATCAGGAATAAGAATTTTGATATTGCATTAGCCTTAAAATAATTAATTGCACACATATGTATCTAATTTGGAACAGGTTTCAAAATATCAGATTCATTTGCCTCAAGTATATTCTGCACCATATATGTTGATAAAAAAAACTTGTCGTGCAGGTGACATATTCAGGGGTGATTGTGGTCCAGATTCATACCAGACATGACACATTTCCGCGGATTTCAGCTTTTTCGGCACCAGATCTGCAATACCTGCTAATGTACTAATTTAATTTTGATAAGGGAAGAGTTAACTGAAAAGCCATGTCTAATCTCAAAATTCATTACTGATTATACTGAACTTTTAATTTTCAGCATTAAAAAGTATAAGTGCAGCATTTGCTAGAACCCTCCCTTTCTAAAAAATAAACTTAGCAATTTTTAAAAAAGATAATGAGAGACCAAAAATAAAAGTAATTTTGTGAATGTATTGAAATATTAATTAATAGTTATTATATTATCCAAAATTTTACTTTCTCATATACAAAGAGAAAGTTTTATCGTCAAAAAATTCGAACTCAAGATTTTGATGAATCTCAACATTTTAGACCTCCCTGAGTCTGAAAAACACAATTTTGGAATTATGTCTGTCTGTCTGTGAACATGATGACTCAAAAACAGTTTGAGCTAGACAAATAAAATTTAGTATGCAATCTTGACAAGAAATTTGTAGATTTCTATCAAATTTTGGACAAAATTTGTGCATGGGAAGTGTGTCTGTCTGTGTTCATGAGAACACAATAACTTAAATAGCTAGATTTTAGAACTTAAATAGAAATTTTATACACAGTTTTATCATCAAAATTGTAGATCTGTATCAGATTTTAGACCAAACCCATCAACATGTTGACTGTCTATCAGTCTGTATAATCGCGTGCTTGTGAACTCGATAACTACCAAATGAAATGACTTAGAGAAACAAAAATTAGTATGCGGTCTTCTAACCCTGATTGTAGGTGTATGCCCAATTTTCGTTTCAAAAGGTATAAAAAAAGCATTCAAATTGCCTATTTGTTTTTGTTTTTTTCATCATACAATGATGCAAGGCCATATTATATAATATCGCTTGCTTTGGTGTGTTTCATTTCCGCTACTCGCAGGGAAAAACTCGTGGCTTTACAGAAGATTCACAGTTTTTATCTCCACGAGATAGGGGAGAGGGGGATTACACCTTTGTTAGGAAATATACAAAAAAGTTAGGCGAGACCAGTTTTTTGCCAGTGATCTTGTTTGAAAATATGTGTATCACATTCATATTCTGAAATTCCAGGTTTTTACTCCATAATAGCTTTTTGAAGTGTGGGCACAGTCACTCCTGGATATTAACTCTAAGCCTTGCCCATGACATTCTTCAGGGTGGCAACAGAACCTGCATATCAGGGAAAAAGTCAGGGAATTTTATTGATCTGGAAAAGTCGGGGAAATTCGTAAACATATCTGAAAATTAGGGAAAATTAATAGTTACTTGAGTTCTTATCTATAAATTAGTAGCTTATGTCTAGCATTATTTGTAATAATAAGTGGAATTAAAAAAATAATTTATGCTTTTATAAATAAATATAAGTTTTTGTTTAGAGCAATTAATTTCTTATGATTTGTTAAAGAATAATGATTTGAAGTAATATTTCGGCAGTTTCTCTTGTTTAAATCATTGCTAAAATATATATTATTAGGTATGTATAATTACACTATTTTTATATTTATGCTGCAATATGTTATTCTGGTACTCATGAAAAGAGCACTAATTAGTTATTGAACTGTTTTAAAGTTTTGAGCAAAGATCATAATAACCTTTACTGTTAATATAATTTAACTTGTGTTGCAAAGCGTTGTTTTAATGTTTCTTAGAATTCATTATGCAGTTTTAGAAGCAAAGTATTTTGATAAAATTTCCAGTATTTTTTACACATAAGAAATGTAATATACTGCTTTAATAGATTTTTTTAGGATGTTCATTCCATTTTTTAAAAATTTAAATTTCATAAAAAAAATTTTTCATATTAAATAACTGGTAAAAGTGTTTTTAATAATGTATATTGTACACATACAGTGATTCTGAATAGGGAGAAAGCCAGGCAACTAAAATAATTAGTAGCCGTAAATCAGGGAAATGTAAGTTTAGTCGAGGAAATTTTTTTCACAGTTTCTGTAGCCACCCTGTTCTTCATTCTTATTGCTTAGGACTATATTGTAAAGATTTATTTTATGTTGTGTTATGGTCCTTAATGCCAAGCAAAGAATTAACACAATCTAAGCTATGCATTCAAAATTTGATGTTTTAAGTGCATGCATTCAGTTCTCATTACATGCAGGTTCTTGTGTAAAAGTTATTGTGTAAGATATCGACTGACTCCAATTAATGTTAAAAAAATGCATCTTGTTTAGGCATGTGTTTTGATGCTTAATATTTTGAAATAATTCTTTTTCCTTCACCATTTTAAAAGTTAGTTGTTTCATTTGTTATCTCAATCTTGTTATAAAGTTTAAGGTGGGGGGAAAAATATTTTTTAAAGATATCTTTAACTACTTTTATATCTGTGTGTCACATTTTAGAAAGTTTATTACTTAAAATATGAATAACTGTTATTTGAAGCTTTATCATTTGTATATTTCATTGATGCTGTAGGCTTATTGGATTAAGAAATTTTTCTGATATTTATCTTAATGCAATAAGCTCTGTTCATTTTGTGTTCTATGTATATACGCTTCTCATTACATCTTCAAGGTTGGAAAGTAGTTCTTGTGTAAATAAAAGTTGGATTGTGTAAAATATAGACTTGCTCTGATTATTTTAAACTGGGCATTCATTAGTACTCCATTCCATTTGTCCCAACAACTGGTTTGTGTTCCACTCATTCCAGTCGAAAAATTTAGGCAAGCCATTCACAGATGTTTCAAACTTTGTTTTGATACACCTTGTTCGAGAAGATTCAAAGTCCCAAACTTGCTCCCACGATTTCTGTGTTTACTTTCAACATGACTTAGCCTCTTCATGGGATCCCCAATCTAGGCAATGGTTTTGTTTTCCTGCTACCCTTGTTGCGAGGTGTCGAAAGACCATCCGGCCATTCCAATTTGATTTTAAACTATTCGGAATTCCATCTGTGCAATCCGTTTGTGCCAATTTTCATCAGTTTCTCACATTGACGAAAGTTTGGAATTGAACAGCGGTGAATGTCTCGCTTTAAAATGAAAATTTGTTAGTATCGTGGGCTATCATTTAAATCCTCACATCATTGGAAACTTTTAAGACATTCGTGAACTGTGATTCCTCAAAAGAAGGTACTATAATTCTATAGATACCTCGTTATTGATTGTAATTTTAGCCTTTTAACTGTGGGTACTTTTATTATAACCCATCACTCTGAACGCAAAATATATATATATTTTTGTCATGTATTTATTGTGATACAGTGGAAAATCAAAAATATCTGCGTAACTTAAGTATGCATTTCTTGGTAATCAACGATTAACAATTTCAAAATCTATTTCAGTTACTTTTATAAAAGAAACATTTTTAAAATTTAGTGGTGAGATAAATGAAATGAAAAAGATTTATTCTATTTTATTTACATATGAAAACCATTTTCATAGTTTTAGTGGTACATAAGCCAGAGCTGCAATATGTGGTTTATAAATCACACCACTGTGTCTGGTTGTAATTTAAGTATGCAATTTATAAACCACACCTGCAGTTTAAGAGTTAGGGATTTTGAAATAGGTTTTTATAGTAGTATATAAAAACTAGGAGCTTTTGTTATTAATTTTTACAGTTTTTTACCTTTAAGTTATAACTAAAAAAAAGACTAGAATTTTAGTGGAGAAACAGGAATGTGCCCACTCCCATCTTTTTAAAATCTGTACTTAAAAGTTAATGTCAATGTAAACTGTTGTTGGGATTAACTGTTCTTGACATCCTTCATAACAATCAACTTACCTGTCCTGCATATTTTATAGGTAGACATTTCTTTTCTTCAGCATCTTCCTCCCTTTGTATAACATCTCCCTGCAGGATGGCAACCTGCTTCGTGGGAACTGAAACATCAATGCATAGAAAGCGAGGATTGCCCTTCTTTCTTTTTACTTTCTCGTATACAAAGAGAAAGCATTGTAATCGTCAAAAAATTCGAACTCGAGATTTTGACGAATCTCCACGTTTTAGACCCCCCTGAGTCCGAAAAACACAATTTTGGAATTATGTCTGTCTGTGAACACGATAACTTGAAAACTATTAGAGCTACGGGGATGAAATTTGGTATGTGGTTTCTAAACAGAATTTGTAGGTTTCTATCAAATTTTGGACAAAATCTGTCGACGGGAAGTCTGTATGTCCGAAGTCATGTGAACACTATAACTCAAAAACTTGAATAGCTAGATGGATAACATTTGGTACACAGTTTTATCGTCATGAATGCAAGTCCGTATAAAATTTTGGGTCAAATCCGTCAACGGGCTGACTGTCTGTTGGTCTGTATAATCGCATACTTGTTTAATTCCATACGCATGCATAATGGTAGAAATGCCTGTGCAAAGAAGGGACACTCCGAAAACTTGGCAGTTTGCCAAAAACCAATTCTGGCAGCGAGATTTTGTAAGGGAGCAAACATTTAGGGGGTGTCGTTTTACTTGCGTACTGGAGGCAATCTCTGCGCATTCGCAAGCTATTCTGTTTTCTTGAACTTGAATTAGTGTTACGGGATTTGAAGCAACAAAGGCTATTATCCCCTACTTCCAATTAGATGCAGTGCTAAACGTTCCAAAAAAACTTGAACAGGTAGTTCCATAGCAAAGGTTAAACCAGTCCTTGTCAATATCAAATCAATCCCAGCGGCAATTCACAGGATGTCTAAATGGAGAATAAACAATGGATCCGAAACACTTGTTGCCAAATATTCTGTTTTCTTCTCCGCACGCGGAACTCGCATCCCTAGAGTTTCATTAAAAAAAAAATATTGCTAAGTTTTTTAATACATACACATCTTTTTGAATATGATTCTTCACCTCAATATTTTACTATCACTATAATCTACAATGAAAAACCTTCTGATTGTCATTGCATTCTGGGTTACAGTTGGTTCGAACTTTTTATCAACGCAGGGGGAAGGGAAATGACAAATGCTTGAAAAGTATATGAGAAAGTTTAGGGGAGGCCACTCCCGCTGGTTTGGATAATATCTCGGAACCAGTGGCGTCTCGTCCATAAGGGCTAAAGAGTTGCAGTCCCCCCAAAAATTATTTTAAAAGCTTGTATTCTTATTTGATTACTTTTCCGCTTTAAGAGTTTAATAGCAGCGAAAATAGCAGAAAAAAGTAATAAAAAACGTCAAAGGAAGACGGAAAATCAATCAGCAAGTAAGGGAGACGCAGGCTTCAGCTGCAGCGGCTTTCGCCCCTCCGAAGGAACGAAATTCTCACTCTGAGCGACAAATCAAAAGAAAAAAGCAACCCTTACTCCTTTTAATTTAGAGGCACTCTGAGTTGGAGGAACCGCTTGGCGCGCGACTTCCCCTTTTGCCGTCTTCATTTGGCGTTTTATCGCTTTCGCTTAATAGTCCAGTCATTGGGTAGTTTTTTAATTCAAATCTGGAGGAGTTGTAATTTTTTGCTCCTTTATGTTTTGGGCGCGCTGATAACGAATCTGAGGTTTGCCATCAAAAAGTTTTGGAATTTTAGTTATAGCCAAAAAACATGAAAAAAAAAATAGTTTTATCCTAGTCTTTGCTTATAACTCAAACTATCAATTTTTGGTATATCGTAATTATATATCAAAATAATCGGTACAGAATTTCCTACAGCTTGGGTCTACACAACTTCTGCAGCACTCCTCGTTTTTAAGCTGACGAACCGCCACTGCTCAGAGCAATAATATTTCATTGACATTTTTGTTTTCATAGAATAAGTAATCTAAATTCTGTAAATAAAAAAAAAAATGAGAATTTTGCGAAGAAAAGACATTTATAATGCATCTTTTGCAGAAAACTGCAAATAAGGAAAATAATTTATACAGGGAAAATATAGATAATGATTTTTTATTTTATGTGTTCCCTTTTACAATTCTTTTCTACGAAAAAGCGATTGATTTTACACATGTAACACCACCTATTGAAAGAATTTTTTCCCTTTATTCACAGAAATTACTTTTACTAACCTTGTATATGATAGACACAATTTTATTTAAGAACAAACCACTTCAATTTTTATTAGTCATACTTACGTAATTTTAATTTTATTCAACACGTCCTTAATTTTATTAAGCTTCGTAACTTTTATTTAACAACGATAGAAACACCTATATCACAATCATTCTCACTGCGATTTTTCTGAATAATATAATAAAATATTCAATATATTGGTCGAAGGACTTCATTTCAAACCTTTTGAATCTTTTAGTTTTAACGCAGGACTACGTTCCTCCCATTGGGGTCTCGGGAAGGAATTTAATTCACACGCCAAAACGCCACAAAAAACGTATGGGAGATCCTCTATACCTCGGTAACTACATATTTTAAATCATAACTCATGTCTTATTTTAGAGATAAAAGGTTAACAACAGAAGTTACAAAACCCCCCCAAAAATTGAAAATCGGAATTGTAGTTCAGTGACTATTGAGTCGCAAAGTTGGGCAAAAATACGCATGAACTGGTGACGCGATCCTTCATATCTCGGTAACTACATATGTTAAAAAACATAACTAATGTTTTATTTTAGAGATAAGAGGTAACAATAAAAGTTTCAAAAAATGGAATTGTAGTTCAGGGACTACCGAACTGTATATAGAAACAAAAGAGTCACGCGAGTAAAGTAGTCCTATGCCTTTAACATCAGCGGCTGTTTGAAAAAGACAGCCTCCCGTCATTTATATATATATATATAAACATAAAGCGTACACTATGTTAACAAAATGACAATGACATCTGTTATACTGATAAAGATCGCCAATATGTGTCTGCTTTTATCGTATGAATAAAATTATAAATATATTTTATATAAACACCTGTTATTCCCGATGTTGCTTGGGATTAAAATACTTTCATGTCTAATATTTTTGATGTTAAAAACTACTTTTGCATAGAAAATTACAATACCCCAAATTCTTTTATCTTCTGAAACGTTTTAGTATTAAAATGAGAATATCAATTGAACCAGGCGATTTTTAAAAACCGCCGATAGCTAATTTTCTCCATAAGTTATTAATATTTGTTACATAGGTGCTTCAAATTTTGTTCATAAATCTTGCAGTATAAGAAAGATTTTGGGACAATTACATAGTAAATTTTTCATTGAGAAAAAGCATTAGAATAAATATGAATAAAAAAAATAAAATTAGTCTTCATCCAGAATTCTTCTAATATGAAATAGCAACAGTTTAAATTTTATTCACAATTTAATTTTTGAAAAATTTTTACTTTAAATATGTGTAAAAATAGTTTTTGAGACATAATACATATTTTCGAAAAATATCACGGAAAATAGCATGTCTTGCTTAATTTCCAATTAACTGAAATTTTAATAAGATTAGATCTTTTAAAAGTTGATGATGATTTCTCTCGTCTTATATAAAATACTAGCTGTTATGCTCAGGATTAAAATACTTTCATGTCTGATATTTTTGGTGTAAAAAACTACTTTTGTATAGAAAATTACAATACCCAAAATTCTTTTATCATGTGAAATGTTTTTTAATTAAAATGAGAATATCAGTTGAACCAGACAATTTTTAAAACCGCCGATAGCTAATTTTCTCCATAAGCTATTAGTATTTATTGCATAGGTATTTCAAATTTTGTTCATAAATCTTGCAGTATAAGAAAAATTTTAACGGATGTTTTGAGACAATTAAATAGTAAATTTTTCATTGAGAAAAAGCGTTAGAATAAATATGAATAAAAAATAATAATAAAATTCTTCTTCATCCAAATACCCTAATGTGATCTAGCTACAGTTCTTATGTATTCTTGTTCTTCACCAATAAAAAAAGTGTTATAAATTGTAAATTTTATACGCAATTTAATTTTTGAAAAATTATTAAAATGTGGGCAACGAATTGAACGGAAATGAAAGTTGTGTCATGAAAAGTTAATATTTGAAACTTTTATTATCTGTAAAAATAGTTTTTGTGACATAATACAGATTTTCGAAAAATATCACGGAAAATGCCAAAGTCTTGCTTTATTTCCAATTAACTGAAATTTTAATAAGTTTTTGGGCTTTTAAAAGTTCTCGGTTGACTCTCTGCTTATATAAAACATATTTCTAAAAATAAGCAAAAATTTCAGAAATAAAGGTAAATTAGTTCAAAGTCCAACCGTTGCCTAGCAGCGGAGTAGCTATAAATTTGCGTTATTTCAAAACCGTCTGCTCGTATTTAACAATTATTAAACTTTAAAAATTATTAAAAATTGAAGGAAAGATGTCACAGAAATAAAATTGGTATCATTGAAAAGGTAAAATTTTGAACTTTAAGATGGTATAAAAATATTTTTTGTCGGACAATTTGCTCCGAAGTTACGGCCGGAAAACTGTTTCGGTTCATTTCTAATTAACTGACTGTTTAATTAACTTTTCGACTTTGAAAAGTTCGTGAGTGTCTTCCCCGTGTCTTGAATAATAAGTGTGCAAAGCTTGGTTGAAATCAGTGCCGTGGTTTAGGAGGAGATGGGGAACATACATGCATAAAAAAATACATACCCACAATGACTTTTATTTATATTAATATAAAGCGTACACTATGTTATCAAAATGACAATGGTATCTGTTATTCTGATAAAGATCACCAATGTATGTTTGCTTTTATCGTATGAATAAAATTATAAATAAATATTTGCTTTTACCAGTATTTACAATATTGCAAATGCATGTCTCGCCTTTATGTCAGAACTGTAATTTTCATAGACTTTATAAACTTTTATTTTCGTTGAATATGTAAGTTAAATTCTGTAAATAAAAAAATGAGAATTTTGCGATGAAAAGACCAACTTTACCGAAATAATTCAAACGTTTTAATGGAGCCAAATTTGTCATTGGCTCGCCAAATTTATCATTGGCTCGCCAAATCGTTGAAATAAGTAAACGGTATCCATGCGCACGAGGGACAAAAATTATACTCCTGTGGTATGGCATCGACATTTATTGCGAATAACTGATTTTGGGTTTTTTTTAGAATTCTTTAGTGAACTATGGCTGTTTGGTTTACGGACCCTTGGTTTGATTTGTGCTCTGAGTATGGCATTTGCCTGCCAGAACGTCACAATAACACTTTTTGGGAAGAATTTCTTCACACGAGAGCTGAAAGGATACTGAAAATTCATTACGAGGATGTCAGTTTTTTTGCGATCCTCAACTTTTTAGTAGTCTATTTTATGATACTTGTCGAATATGAAAAGACAGTTAATTCTTTGGTGGATTTAACCGGTCTGCATGAAATTTTGAAGTCAATAATCTCCTTTGTAAGTACCTTATCTCTTTTAAAAAATTGTTTTTCCATTTACCTTAAATTCTATATAAATATATATATTGAATATCTAATAAATAATAAAAATATAAATGAATATTTGTTTTAAAAAATTTATAATTGTTTACTTTTAACCCTTAAAAGCCTGATATTTAAAAAAAATCGATTTAAAAATGTTTTTTGACTTTCATTTCTTGAATAAAACACGGGAAAAAATACTTTCAAAAGTCCTGCTTTGTTTTAAATATAAATATGGTTTATGGCTAAAAACAGTTTGTTACCAACTGAAAAAACTGGACTTAAAAAAAAAAAAAAAAAGGCATTGATAAAATTCTGTAATATCAACCACAGATGAATTTTAATAAATAATAATACGGATAAGGCAGGGATGGGCAAACTTTTTCGGTCGCGGACAAAAAATCGAAAAAAAAAAAAAGTTGGGCGGGCCAAGATAAATTTTTCTAAAATTTTAAAAACAATATACAAGTATTACAATTTAAATATGTTAATGAGATGAATGAAATTTAACACTTTACCGATTGAAAGCTGTCTGTTTATTGATAGCTTCTATAGAATATGCACTGCGAGTAATGTACAGAAACACATCGTTGCGATGTGGTTGAATGCGAAGAATAGAATGATTTTCAACAGAAATGAAACCGGAAATACCATCAATAAACCAAATAAAAAAGAACATTACAACCAGAGGGCGCGAGCGAAAGGCAGACGCACTGGTGCCGACACTGTCTTGCTTGCTATTTCCGTCGATTTATGTTTTGTAGAACAAAAAATAGAGGAAGTAAAAAGATCATTAGTCCTTTGAAAAAAAGGAAGAAAAAAATATTTAAACAAAGTAGAAAAGGAGATGGATATATAATATATAAATCATATTTTCTTTTAATTTCCGTCGGACCGGCAAATTAAAATTCTATCCGCGGGCCGGATAAAACCTTCCGGCGGGCCGTAGTTTGCCCATGTCTGGGATAAGGAATTTCCTTCAACATTGTAGAATAAATATGGTATTCTCCAGCGTACAAACAAAGCAAAAATGATGCAACCTCCAATGAAAAACAGCAGTTTTTAAATTTTTTATCAGCAGTCAGGGCACCATCTATATGTTGTCAATAGATTGAATAAAATTTTCAATAGGTATCCTTTTGGCCGCAACAGACATTAGGCCTTCAGTCTTATTCTGAAGATTTTAGACTTCGAGTTTGGCTTTTGTGGCGCCACCACCGAGTTCAAGATTTTAGAAGAGAAAATTGGATATTTTACTTAAAGGCAACACTGGGCATTTAAGGGTTGAAATATAAACTGTGCATATTATTTGTTTGCATATGCGTATTTTATTTATTTATTTATTTTAAAGGTACTTTTCCGTTAGCCGGGCGCAAGCGAAAAATCGCCAAACAATGTAGAATTCCGCCAAATTTCTTACACCCATTCTCTTGGCGACTTGGCTCACGTTTGGTTCACAATTGGCGACATTTACGCCCGGCTAACGGAAAATCGCTTCGTTTTGGCGACTTGGCTGTTCATAATTGGCGACATTGCGCCCGGCTAACGGAAAATCGCTTCGCTTCTTGGCGACTTGGCTCGCGTTTAGTTAACAATTGGCGACATTTGCGCCCCGCTAACGAAAAAGTACCATTTTCAATTTTAGGTGTCGTTCTTTATCTTGACTCTTCTTAGTTATCTGAAGTGGAAGATGATGGTGTTGCTTACTCCTGAACATGCAGATGGGATGATGAGTCTTCTGCTTCTTCATTTGATGCTTGTGTAAGGATAAATATTATTTTTATTTTATTCAAACTTTAATCTTTTACAACAGATTTAGGCTGAAATCTAGAAGTTGGTACACGCTCTTAAAACGCTGTCAAATCGCCAAAGCAAGACGTTACCCGCTGCGTTTCATTAGCTTCAAGTCTCCAAACCTAAATGCAGGTAATACTTGCATTGGTAAACCTAAAGTTCATGGTATCCAGCCGTTCCTCCCCACTTACGATCGCCAACTGTTTCTTGCCAAGAGCAAGATGGCTTGGCGATGCTGGGCTGGCCGGAGGGCGGTGCGACCGCACTAGCCCCCGCGTTTTCTAAAGGCCCCGCGCAGCTGACTGATTTCGCAATTTAAAAATGCCTTCTGTTTTTTTTTATTTTAATCCGAATATACATACATTTAATTAAAATCTTGCGATATGTGTACATTTCACGTCGACCAATTAAAGGCAAGGTTGGGGTCTTCGAATCTCACTACAGAGCCAAAACAGAGTAAGAAAAGAAAAACAATGTGTTTCATTATGCTTGCGTTGTAAGGGATGATTAGTGCATCGTACGTTTGGTGCGGCAATAAATAAAATATTCGTATTTAAAAGGAAGACAAATATTTAATATAATATATTACTGAAAATTACTAAATAATATATTTCATTGTTGTTTGTTGTAATCATACTTCTAAAAATTGATCTTAATTTTTTAATATTATTTTTGGATAATTTCGGAATATGGGTAGGGACAGAGATGCCGGAAGAAAATGAATGTATGGATCTTATAAATTTAAGAAAAACACAGAAAAAGAAAGAAAAATTCTGAAAACGGGAGGAACTCCCTTGCAAAATTTTTAAAAACCGAAAATGTCCAACAAACTGACGAAACATATAATTAACAGATATTGAAAAATTAAAATCGCGAAAATCAAACTACGCCGTATGACATCCGCGAAAACAATCTTAATCATCATAAAGACAACTTTTAAGTCTTAATGAAGAGGAAGGCCATTATAAGAAAATTGAAAAAAGGAAACAAAATATGTAGCAGAGGGAAACCTATAGATGAAGGATTTTTTTTGCCAGCGTCGAATAACAAACAAGATGAATTAGTCAAAGGATCGCAGCTTCAACAAGATCAACAAAGAGTTGAAAACGAAATGTCGATATCAATGATCCTAGATGAAATTATAACTGATAAATTTAGAACGGTTATGATGCAAAATGGTGTGACATAATGTAGTGTTTTTCGATTGATAAAAATAGCAGAATTTTTTCTAAAATTATTTAAGAAAATTAAAGAATGAGGAACACGAAGAACAAAGATGGGATGGTTACTCTCCTGTGCCACTCTCAAATACTACTTCTTTGTGTTTAACTTGACTTAATGATTGGGTTTCATTCCTGTTCCTGATTACAAGGTCATGAATGATAATTTACAAGATATATATAAATTGTTACAATTTAAAAAGAATCTCAAACTGGGAAACACGAGAACATGAAAAAATAACCAAAACCGAAACATACTGTGTACAGTGTGTTTATGAACGAATACAGGCTTCAATTTTAAATTTATCAGATAATAATTTGACATTCAAGGGAAGTAGCGATGCTTTATATAAACCACATAACGGTAATTTCTTAGATCTCATAGAATTACTTATTCACCCAATTATTCATCCAATTATGAGGCAATATTTGGATCGTTGTGTGAAATCAGCACCGCGTTCCTATTTATGTCATAGAATACAAGATGAACTGATTTCTGCTTTGGACAAAAAAAGTTAGAAAGTAAATAATGTATTTAAATAAAAAAATCTAAATATTTCACAATTTTATTAGATTGCAATCCATAGCCATCAAGAGCAAAAGATATGTTAATGTGGTTGACTCTGAAAGTGATGTGAGTATATAAGAACGATTTATTTGTTTTTAAGCAGAGGAAAAGGGTTATCAAACAAAATTGAAAGCCTATCAGAAAAGGAGGAATTATATTTGTGGAACTGAATAGGACATTGGTACTATAACTAGGATTACCGTTCCACCGGATTTCACCTCACGCCCGGATGCATATTTACAAACCCTACCCTGATAGAACTGAGGCAGGAAATCGGACAATATGATTGGCTCGCTTCGCCGAGAGCCAATGACGTCGTTCTTTGCTCTCGTAAGGAAATGGACCTTATGCATGTGACATCACATCCTCCAACACGTGACCTGCCGGAGGCAGCCATTGGTCAGTCTTAAACAGCTGGCTCAGAACTGTTTTTATTTCTGAGTCGCTTATAGGCCGATCGTTTCGTTTATTCCTCCACAGCTGTTTTTTTATACTCTCGAACCCAAACGGTGCATAAGGTCCATTATAACAAAGCAAGCGATTGAATGTGGACTTTGAATTAGTTTAGGTTTCCGTTGCTTGGACTTCGCGATTTTTGTTCTACGACACGCACCTACGTAGCAATTTTATTTAGTCTAGCGATTATCCTTTTTTTTCGTTTCATTATTATTGGCCTTAATAATAATAATTAATAATTTTACTATTATTTGGCATTAATTATAGTTAGATTAGTTGACTTTGAAACTTCAAATGAACTATTTTCACTGGTTATGACGTCAAAAAATCCCAACAACATTAACCTGTTAGTTAATACCCTTCAAACAAAGCTGTTATCATTAGATTTTTCATTAGTATAATTTCTTACAGTGTGGGATGTTTTATTTTTTATGATATTTTAAAAAATAATTTCATTTTTAAAAATATTACAACCCACGGAAGAATGTTTTCTGTGTTCAACTGTGGGAAAACGGAGAAAAGTAGGACGACTCTTGTTTTGTTCTGATTGCCGTGCGAGAGCTGAAAACGACGTCACTGCCCCTCGTAGCCAATGGTATTGGTCGATTTCCTACCTCAGTTCTATCAGGGTAGGGTTTGTAAATATGCCGCCCGTATCCTCAAAATGTCTAGAGTGAATGCGGGGAAAGAAAAATTTGGTTGTAATACAGAGCGTTTTCACAAAAGCCAACTTCATTTCATAAATGAAGGAAAATTCATTGTTTACATCCATTGTTAAAGGAAAAGTGGATCTGCACCAGTCCAAACTGAAAATTAAAAGTTTTGGCAGTTTTGTTTTAATTCTGTTTTTGATTACTATAATTTTGAATTACCAAACATCAATAAAAATTGTACATTCTTTGCATTCTGATGTCTTACAATGTTTTTCACTTCCACAAACTCTGTGATAGTGTTATGAAAGGAAGTTGTTGGCAGGCTGCTTTTAGAATTTAATAACTATACTTTTTCCCTCCCGACGTGTCTAGATTTCAACCAAATAAATTATGGTATTTCTAACTATAACAGATCTACAATGAGAGGTTTTACATAAAGGTTTGCAAATGCCCTTATCTTGCAAAGAATTCCAAACCACACTATACTCTGCAGAAGTCTTAATTTTAATTTTGTTCTTAGAGACATTTCAAAACCTTCTTTTCTGTATATTAATTTTTTTGTGACATATGAAAGCACATATAATATTTTTGCAAGTTCTGTAATGTGCTGGGGGATATATTAAAAAAGCCTCTCGTATATCCTACTCCAAAACCACTGTCAGAAACGACGTGGGAATGTCACTTCAAAAGTGTGAAATCAGTGAGATCACATTCAAGTATCACAATTTTCTGTAGCTTCGAATTTTCTTTATGAATATATTATTAATATGGAGAAGAAGTCCTAAATCCAATTGATCGTAAATAAACTTTATTTAAATTTTTATTAACTTGAGTTACATGGTATAACATACTAAATGAAATAAATATTGAGAGCCAGATATTTCAAAATTCTAATATAGATATCCGTACACAAATTCACATTTAAAAGTACTTTTAATTTTTTTTTTGAAAAGTATCGTGTATCAGGTTTCATATATTCTTTTAATATCTGCAAAAGAAATAATGGAAGAGTTAGTTAAAAGTAACACCTGAATTAAAAATAAAAGGACTTGCTAAGAAAAAAAATGAACAGTTTTTACTTTAAGGAATTGATCAGCTATTTCATCTGTCTAAGAATATGTCCAAATTCAATATTTTCTAGTCATAATCTATAGTGACATTTTTTACTTTTAAGAAGAGATTGGAAATTTATCACGAATATGGGACATAAAAGGAATTTTTATGTAATTGGGATGATATTTACTAACTATCTGAAAACGTAGAGACTTAAATTCGACTTTGCAATACAAAATGAATTGCATTGATTTATTTAATGAAATTAAAATTTGTCGTTAATTTTTGCATAACTGGGTCACATTATTATAATATTTATTTGTAAATTAATTAATATTGTAAAAAATAGCAAAATGCAGTAAATTATTTTGTTTTACGAAATTATTTTGAAGACCCCGCAAATCAACTTTGCACCAGGTCCCGCTTTTGTTCGGGCCGGCCTTGTGGCGATGTAAGAACCAAAATTTGGGTGCGCAGTGAACTTTTTGTTGTTTTATCGCGCACGCTATACCTGCTGCATCTGAAAAGGAGAAATTCCGAACACAATGCCTGCGGCATCTCAAGTGGGTTCCGGGCAAATTTTTTACTTGAAAAAACATCAACGGTTTCGCTTTCAGCAAAGCGGGAAACTAGTAGCTTCGCGTTTTCATTGAATGTTAGGAATTTACGTTTTTTTTTTAATTTCAAAAAACGAGAAGTACATAAATAACATTTCGTTTTCGACAAGAATTGCACCGCGAAGAAGACTTTGAAACCCTATTTTGCAACCACGTCAGTCGAAACAAATCCACTATTCAAACTGTCCAAATCCAAACCGTAGAATTTCAAGCGAAGTTTTATTCGAATTCGAAGAAATCGACCAATGAAGTAGTAAATAGCACTTACCTGACGAATAAAATCGAAGCGCTGAAGCTCGAAACAAAAATATAACGATTCCTGCGCGAACCAGATACGAATTGGAACGTACCTTCTCAACTAAAACAAATATTTTGTCGTCGCCAATCCGTCTTCCGCTTGGCGGCAAAGAATTGACGAGCCAAAGCGGAGATATGTGGCTGCGTACCATGAACTTAGGTTAACCTTTGCATTAGCTTTGGCGATTTGGCGCCATTTTAAAAGTGTGTACCAACTTCTAGATTTCAACCCAGATTTATTTATTTTTTACCCACGCCAACCCACTCACCCATATGGTATGGAGTGGCGGGGAAGATTAGGGCAATATCGAAGGATTGGCGAGATGGAAGAGAAGACTATTTTCTTAGTTCAATGGCGGTTTTTCGCACAGCCGTTCGCCTCGTTTCTGAGGGGCCTCAAAATCTATTCGACATACATCGCAGTGTTAAGCCGACTGCGAATTTACGGCATTGGGTAAGGTAAGGGTCTCAAAACAGTTTTGCGCTTGGGGCCTCGCATTGTCAAAATCCGCCACTCCTGGTAATGGGCAATCGTATGTTACACGACACAGACATTTACTCGACTCCATTAGGGACGTTCATGCAGACAATGAACAGAATGGGTGCAAGGCTAATGAAAGAACATGGTTTAAACATCTATCAAAACTTGAAGTTTAAAATTATTTTGTTAAGGGAACCGTGAATATCAATTTATACATAAGAGATTCGGTTGAAATTATATTCCCGGCCAACAAACTGGTCGCTGAAGGCGGCTAGCAGAAAATAAGCTCGAATGGATTCCATTGGTCTTTAAAATAAGACGGAACAACTTCTTCATCATGTTGTTGCTAGTGCTTTCTAGGAAATTTTTCTCCCTTAATAGGAACGTGGAAATAATGACTGAGGCAGAAAATGTGCGTATTTTAGAAAGTGCGAAATCGACGTTCAACCGAAGCTTTGCGTCGTATAGATGAAGTACTTAATCATTACAATGGATACAAACGAAACGAGACTGTGACGAAACAACGTGTAAATGAGAAGCGTTTAAACGGTGCTTTGCTGTACGTGAACAGTGAAGCTAACAACTTTAAA
>BGPR01016335.1:5244-26437 GCA_013235015.1 Araneus ventricosus | reverse complement strand
AGAACAGAGAGACCCATACTTCAGATCACCTATCAGATCTGGTAGTCAAATAGTAAAATTCTTAAAACATTAAGAATATTTAAACAACCATTAAAACATTAAGGACACCAAAACATCAAAGGTAATCACAAAACTCTCGCACAACACAAGGCAAGTGCACTGAGAACAGAGAGACCCATACTTCAGAGTACCTATCAGATCTGGTAGTCAAATAGTAAAAGACTTAAAATAGTAAAACATTATTTATATTAAAAAAACTACAATATTAAAACAACCACTAAAGCATTAAGGACACCAAAACATCATAGGTAATCACAAAACACACGCACAACACAAGACAAGTGCACCCAGAAGAGAGAGACCCATATTTCAGAGAACCTATCAGATCTGGTAGACAAATAGTAAAATTCTTAAAATATTAAAACATTAAGAATATTAAAATACTAGAATATTAAAACAACCATTAAATGCATGGATTCTTCTTTCCACGCTAGCAGCATAATATGGTAATCAAATCAAGTATTGTTGATTAAGCTCTTTTAAATAAACGGTTTATCAGCGACTGTTGCATTCGCAGAACTCAAGACTAGGGATGACGAATATTTGATAAACTGTTATTTTCGACACAATAATAAAAACTCACAAATACCAGTGATGAATACTACTGTCGGAAAAACTCTACTAAAAGGTCTGATTCAACCATTAGCAATTAAATGCACGTAAAGTGTTTAAAACAACCTTTCTTAGTTCATTTCTTTTTAATATACTTTTGCAAAGTTTTAGTTTTTAGTTCTGTCTTCCACAATGACTAGGTAACGGTAACACTTGTTCTATTACTTTGTTCTTTTGAACTTGTTCTACTTACTTTGCAGGAAGACAGGAACTAAAAACTAAAACTTTGCAAAAGTATATTAAAAAGAAATGAACTAAGAAAGGTTGTTTTAAACACTTTACGTACATTTAATTGCTAATGGTTGAATCAGACTTTTTAGTAGAGTTTTTCCGACAGTAGTATTCATCACTGGTATTTGTGATTTTTTATTATTGTGTCGAAAATAAGAGTTTATCAAATATTCGTCATCCCTAGTCTTGAGTTCTGAGAATGTAACAGTCGCTGATAAACCGTTCGTTTAAAAGAGTTTAATCAATAATACTTTATTTGATTACCATAATATTCTGCTAGCGTGGAATGAAGAATCCATGTATTTACATAAAAGCATTATTTGCATAAATATGTTTTAAATTTATTCTCACTTCAAGAATTAATTCTTTTTATATATATTTTTCTTCTTAAATATCCTTTTTCTTACTGATCACATTCGTGCAGAATAGATTTTTAAAATTCTTTGTTCCTTTTTAATGAATTTTTAAAGCTTTAATGAAATGATGGACCCTATATATTCCTTCTAACCAAAATCTAAACGCATTAAAGAAAATGATCAGGCAATCAGATTGAATTATAACGAGAAACAGTCCTCTATGGACGAGTTTTCAGTTTTTTTTGTTTGCATTTAAGTGCTGGGACTACGTAATTCCGGTGTAATGCTAAGTCTATGGAACCTTCAAAGCGGAAGTCCAACATCCCAGTAGATAAAGTCAAGGTTTTTAATGTAAATACACAAACCAGAAAACTCGTCCATATTCAAGCAAGCTTACATCCATATTTCACATTATGCGGTTCCAACCTTCTTGGTGGTAAACTGAAGAAATGAGTGGGAGCTTTCGCACTAGCCGAACGCGGTTTGAGGCCGTTTGTTAAGGTTTGAAACAGCCGCGTGCACGACTGAATAAAAGGGCGCCGTAACGACTTCGTCTTAGTAGTAATGTATGTAATTATGCTATCGCTTTCACACTGCGCGAATTTCATTCGCCTGCCGTCCGCTACCTTCACAAGGTCACATGTTCTTTTTGCCTTCTCGAAGCTTTTGCAGTGGATTAATCAGTCAATTATTTTTATAGAATGCTTCAAAATTTAATCTCACTATTGTCTTTGTTGTTTTTAAATGATTTCGTTGTTATTATAGAACGCACTTTCATTTCATTTGAGTGTTGGCTGCGCAATTTTTGAATGTTTTCGTTATTTTTTCCTATTTAAAATTTAGCTATTTTATATTATTTCGAAATATGCCAATCCTAACGAATTTTATGTATTTTTATATTGTGTAACATGAGGGCCGTCTTAAGATTTTTCAGTGTTCTCGTGTAGAGTAATTAGCCGCTCCATCAGCACCTAACTAGGAAAATGAGTGTTATGGCCAAAACAAAATATCTAGCTAAAAAAATAATTCGGGAGCATTATAATGTTATGATAACATTGTATTCTCCTAGGTTATTTTATTAATTAGCTTCTATACCATATTATAACATAAAATTGTATAACATATTTGAAATTACAATTAAATAAATCTTTTTGGTTCAAAATCAGTACAGAAAGTTTTTATTTCTCCATCGGATCACTAACGCCCTGTGCTTCTGCCTAATTTGCCCTTTGGAAAAGACGGCCATGTGTAAGGTATTGGAAACGAATTATATACTGTTTCATGCAGTGGCGAATCCAGGATTTGGGTCGGGGGGGGGGGGCGGAGGGCATGAAAATTTTGTATCGTGACGAATATCAAACCTCATGGCTTATGTAAACCAAAGCACTTTAACTTTACAGACTTTACTCACCTGACAATAAGAATAATAAAAAAACACTATAATACACTACAATACTAAATGTATTGAAGTAATTAGCCAAAAAATGTCTTCGACCACGCCAACGCTACAAGTACAACTTGGAATGACTAGAAAAGTAGGAAAATTTTCGAGCCTGCCAAGCCAGAAAGCAATGTTGTCACGTTTTTATTATTTTTTAAAGGGAAATTAAGAACAAACAGTTATAGTCATTTTAAATAAAATCCAGATTTCTGGCTTAGCTTGGGGGGGGGGCTGCAGCCCGATAGCTCCCCCCTGGATTCGCCACTGATTTCGTGTAAGTTAATTAAGATTTGGATAGCAGTGTCTAATAATCATGACTGAATTCTAACACCAGCTTCTCAAAATCGTGCGAACAACGCTTCGCAAGAACTTGATTCAAGTTGTCATTCCTGGTTGTTTTAAATACTCGCAATCATTTGCATTTTCACCTTTGCCCACCACAAATAGCGCCAGTTGCGCTTAAGCCGTGTCGTCGGAGCTCCCAAATAAAACGTCGCGATTGTTGATGAAATCACGAATTCGTTTAAATTACTCTGGAACTAATATTGAGAAATGAATTTCTGAGGATCGTTTGCTCTGATGTGCGTTTCGAAACTTCTACAAGGTTTCTATAATTAAAATTCGCCTATTCAGGATATTCTATGGCACCATACGAAACAGAAATAAGTAATGTGGAGTACAAATGATGAGCTCTATGAAAGCCGAAACCAGCGGGAGTTGTCTCCCCTAAACTTTCTCGTATACTCCTAACACATGTAGAGAAAACTAGAATAATAAAAGACGTCAAATAAACTTCCGTCGCAAGTAAACCGAAGTTGGAACCACGCGTGGTTTGAAGGATCAAAACAAATTCAAATCCCCTGCGCATTCTTTTGAGCAACAGGACCTGGCGAGACTCCCTAAATGTTTGCTTCCTTACAAAATCGCGCCGGAATTGGTTTTTGGCAAACTGCCAAGTTTCGGAGTCTCTTCTTTGCACAGGCATTGCCAAGAGTAGGCATGCGCAGGCAGTTAGTTTCAAAACTGAACAAGTATGCGATTATACAGACCGACAGACAGTCAACCCTTTGACGGATTTGGCCCAAAATTTTATACGGACCTACATTCATGACGATAAAACTGTGTACCAAATTTTATCCCTCTAGCTATTCAAGTTTTTGAGTTATAGCGTTCGCATGACCGCGGACGTACAGATTGACAGACTTCCCGTTGACGGATTTTGTCCAAAATTTGATAGAAACCTACAAATTATGTTTAAAGACCACATACCAAATTTCATCCCCGTAGCTCTAATAGTTTTCGAGTTATCGTGTTCACAGACAGACACACAGACAGACAGACATAATTCCAAAATTGTGTTTTTCGGACTCGGGGAGGTCTAAAACGTGGAGATTCGTCAACATCTCGAGTTCGAATTTTTTGACGATTACAATACTTTCTCTTTGTATACTTCGTATACGAGAAAGTAAAAAAGGGGAAGGAGGGGAATAGTTGAAGTTTTGTCAATAAGTGGTGCTGCCCCATTATATAAGGTGATTTTTGCAGTTTTTTTTTTTACTTTCTCGTATACGAAGTATCCAAAGAGAAAGTATTGTAATCGTCAAAAAATTCCAACTCGAGATGTTGACGAATCTCCACGTTTTAGACCTCCCCGAGTCCGAAAAACACAATTTTAGAATTATGTCTATATGTCTGTGAACACGATAACTCGAAAACTATTAGAGCTACGGGGATGAAATTTGGTATGTGGTCTTTAAACATAATTTGTAGGTTTCTATCAAATTTTGGACAAAATCCGTCAACGGAAGTCTGTCTATCTGCGGTCATGCGAACACTATAACTCAAAAACTCGAATAGCTAGAGGGATAAAATTTGGTACACAGTTTTATCGTCATGAATGTAGGTCCGTATAAAATTTTGGGCCAAATCCGTCAAAGGGTTGACTGTCTGTCGGTCCGTATAATTTACTTTTGAAGAGAATCCGTCGTCTCCACGCGCATGCGTACTGGAAGAACGGAGAGGAATTTCATTACGGAGTAGCGAATTACGTCAGTTTGTCCTTGAGCCGGTAAGAGAGGAAAATCGTTACGCATCTCTCTGAATTTCATTCTTTGTCTAGATATTTTTCAATCACTATAATGAAAAACCTTCTGATAGTCATTGGATTCTGGGTAACAATAGGTTCGAATTTTTTTTTAGCCACGCGGGGGAAAGGGAAACGGCACCTTTTAGGGGAAGTATACGAGAAAGTTTAGGGGAGAACACTCCCGCTGGTTTATTACTGAGGCGAAATTGAATAGTTCCTTTTTTTCCCCTATCTTCTCGGTTTAACTAAAAGCGTTGCTAAAATTCAATTCTGAACGTGAAGTCTTTTTTTTCCTTCACAATGTCGTTTTTATACACGTTTTTTAAAAAATTTCACTGGAATATAGTACAAGTAATGCGCTCCCTAAAATAGTGCATTAACGGTTTACAGGCCAATGTTCCCAATTGGGAACATCGAATTGACAATTCATTTAAAAATAAAATAACGTTCATATTTTGAAAAAAATTATATTTATAATTAAAAGTAAGCTTGGTTTTTTGATATACAAATTATGTTTCAGAGATATAAATTGGATAATGTACAGAAATTCTGGAAAATGGGCTATTTTTACAATTTAATTTGTGTGTAGCATAAAAATTCCGAAAAATAATAAAAAAACGATAAAAAATTTCTAAAAATCCGTTCACATAGTTAAAAATGCCAAAGTTACTAATAACATATAAAATATAATTATATAAATAAGAAACGCATTTGCTATAATTGATTAAAGTTTCATGTTCCCAATTGGGAACATTGGCCAGTCGTGACTTTTCTGCGAAAGAAGGAATTTCTCTATTGAGAGCTTCCATTGAAAGGGAAATGGAAAGGACATTTCTCATACTATTCAGGTAAGGAAATCCCCTTCCGTTGTTAAAAGGTTAATGCTTTAATGCTGGCGAAAAAAAAATCGTTCTTATTTGTAATATGGGAGGGAGGGGCATAATTATAAATTTTTCGGATAAGCATTTATGTATAGCCGGAATGATAATTCTGTAGTGATTGTTTCTTATAATTAATATTTTCAACGTCCAATTCAGCTGATTAAAAGGTATTCTCATACACAGAAGATAGAATTACGAGTGGAATGACTACAAAAGTGGGAAAACTTCCGAGCCTGTCAAAAACCAGGAAGAAATGTTTTCACGTTTTTTAAAGGATATTAAGAAAAATCAGCTGTAGCGATTTTAAATAAAGAATTATGGTCTTGCTCTGGGGGGGCTTCAGCCCGATAGCCACCCCCCTGGATTCGCCACTGGAACGTAACAATTAATTTTAAATACAAGAATCACCTGATCACGATCGAATGTCTCAAGTATCCCTCACCATCTTGAATAGATTGAAATAACAAAAAAAAAAAAATCCCACATGTGGGTGGTGGCATCCAATTAGGAGGCTAAATAAAATTATAGAGCAAGGGGTTAATCGATTTTCACAGAACGCATCACTTGCGCTAGCGAAATTCTGCTTCGTTCTGAGCCATAGAAGGCTCCAGACCCTCTAGGGCTTCAGAATATAGGCGAAATTTAACTATAACAACCCTGTGTTTACAAAATTGACATGAGATTGGCAGTAGTGCTAAATAATACACTGAAGAGCCAGAAAAACTGGTACAGGCGTGTGAATGCAAATAACGGAGATATGCAATCCATCAGCCTAACGCGATGTGGTCGGCAGCGCCTATGTAAGACAACAGGTATCTGACAAAGCTGTTGGATCGGTTTCTGCTGCTACGATGGCAGGTTATCAAGATCTAAGTAACTTTGAACGGGGCCTTAGAGTCGGCGTACGAGAGATGAGACATGGCATCTCCGAGGTAGCGATGAAATTTGGATATTCGCATACGATCATTTCACGAGTGTGCCATGAATATCGGGTATCCGGTAAAACATCAAATCTCCGACATCGGCGCGACCAGAAAAAGACCTTGAAAGAACGGGACTGACGAGAAACCTTAATCGAGTTAGACGTGCAACACTTCCTCAAATTGCTGCACATTTCAATGCTGGGGCATTAAGAAATGTCAGCTTGCGAACTGTTGAACGGATCATCATTGATATGGGTTTTCGGAACCGATGTCCCACTCGTGTACCGTTGTTGACTATACGGCACACAGCTTTACACCTCGCCTGGGCCCGCCAACGCCGCAATTGAACTGTTGATGACTGGAAACAAGTTGCCTGGTCTGACGAGTCTCGTTTCCAATTGTATCGGACGGATGGATGTCCATTGTGCATTTCGACGAATTTGGACAATTCCAGCAGGACAGTGCGACACCCCACACGTCAAGAGTCACTACCAAGTGGCTCCAGCAACACTTTTCTGACTTTAGACACTTCCATTGTCCGCCTAAATCCCCAGGCATGAACATTATTGAACCTATATGGGTTGTCTTGCAATGTGCTGTTCAGAAGAGATCTCCACCACCTGGCACTCTAATGGATTTGCGGACTGCCCTGCAGGATTTATGGTGTGAAAAACCTCCAGGACATTAGTCGATACCATGCCATGTTGTGTTGCAGCACTTCTGTGTGCTCGTGTTGGCCCTAAACGATATTAGACAGGTGTACCAGTTTTTCTGGCTCTTCAGTGTAATAAACTCCTGCATGTAGCAAGAGTGTGGTGATAGAAATATGGGGGAAAGAATCCTTTACAACTTAGTGGCTGAAAACCGAAAGAAATAATTGCGTTGTACGAGTGATGCGTACGGTTGCCACTCGTCCTGTATATGCGGGACTGTCACTACTCAGTCCCGAATTACTATTTCTCCCGTATTACCTGACTGATTGGCTTCTTTCTTACTTATGTAAGCGATCACTCTATGTTTATTTTAATAATGCTGTTTTCAATGAGTTTACAAGTACTTCCGGTGTCCCACAGGGCTCTAATCTTGGACCTCTGCTTTTTATTTTATTCATTAATGACCTTACTTGTGTTTTTAAGTACTCTGGATGCTTTTTATTTGCTGACGACTTGAAATTGTTTGGTTCAATACGCTCCGATTTAGATTCTGTTGTTTTACAAAGAGATCTTGGTTGTCTTTTTAAGTGGCACATAGACAACAGATTACACTTGAACATTGAAAAATGTAGTGTTCTTAGTTACACTCGAAAGGCTCAACCTTTGATTCATGTATACAAAATTAACAATCTTGTTTTATCACGCTCAAATACAATCACTGATCTTGGTATCATCTTTGACTCCAAAATTGATTTTTCCCAACATATCGATACCATGGTCTCTAAGACATATCGCAGGCTTGGATTTCTTAAGCGTAGAACCAGAGAAATTTCCAGTGAACTTACCCTCAAGGTCTTGTATTGAGCTCATATTCGTTCCAATCTGAAATACTGCAGTATTATCTGGAATCCCAATTACCGAAACAAAATAGAAATTATTGAGCGAATACAGAACAACTTCTTGAGATATTTACTTTACAAAAAAAATGGATTTTACTTGCATGATATATCTTCTTCACTCCTACGTAATATTTTTAATATGCCTAGTTTATCCTCCAGACGAGATGTTTCTTGCGTTCTTTTCTTTTACAAAGTTATTAATGGTTCAATTGATTGTAATGATACAATGAGCTCAATAGATTTCGCTGTGCCCGCCAGATTTTTAAGAAACCAGAGTTCCTTTCCAAATTTAGATTCAAAATTTACTTATATTAACAGGTTCTCGTTATATAGGTTTTATAAAATTTTTAACACGTTCTCTGATGAACTTGACATTTTTAATATGTCTCTAGGTGCTTTTAAGTCGAAATGGTTGCATCTTTTAAATACATAATACGTTTTATTTTGCCTTTCTACAACATTTTAGATTTTTACGCTATTTGATTTTCCGTGTTCTTATGTATTCGACCAGCTTCTTGGCGCCGTGTTTGATTTATTTTTATCTTAAGCGTTGCATTTTTTTTTTTAAATCTCAAGTGTGTTTTTATGTTTTTAAACTTTTAAACTCCTGGTGTGTTTTTTTATTAGACTCGGTGTTTGCGTGTTTTGACTTTTTGACCCTTGCTTTTTGGAAATGAACTTTAAATTTTTTAAAAAATAATACGGCTTTTGGTGTCATAGTGTGTCTTAAAGTTTTGTGATGATGTGTTTTTGTTTTTAATTATATACACGTTTGCATAAGTTTTATGATTTTATGTATTCTCTGTGGTCTACTTTTTGCTTTCTAAGCATATTTTTTATATTTTTTATTTACTGATCGTGACTTTTGTTCTTTGTGTGTTTGTCAGCACTCTGTAAATGGAGTTTTCTCTGTAGTGTGCTTTTCTTTAAATAAATAAATAAATTACTATTTCTTCCGTTTTTTCCCTAAACGCTACGCGACGATTGAATAGGTGGAAATAGAACGTATAAAAATAGTATTGCATATTTATAAGTAAGAAACATCGATATTGGCAACACTGAGATTCAATTCAACTAGTTTGTAAGTTTAAAAGATTATTTAGAGAAAAATTATACCAACCAAAACTGCGGAGCGACTATGAAATTGAGTGTGGAAGAGAAATGACTGAAGTTATTTGCAGATACAAAGAATATTGATCAGAAGTCATGCCTAATAAAGCTATGCGAATATGTATTTGTCACTCCAGCCCACAATGTAAATGTGGAGAGAATATTAACCCTCATGTCAACTCAATGGTCGGACGAAAGAAACGGCAAGAAGCAATTTTGATTTGTCATTATAATTTTAAAATGACTTGCTCCCGATTTTATAATTATGTGACGGAAGAATATCATATAATTAAGAAAGTAAAATCAACTTTAAAATATGACTGCGCTAAGAAGGATTATCGTTGCGTCTATTTTAATTATTCAACGTGTTCATTTTATTAGATTACTTAAACTATATTGATTTTTTAAATAAGCCATTTACCTACCGACTTTTCACTTTCTCCTTTACGAAGTATACAAAGAGAAAGTACTGTAATCGTTAACTCGAAAACTATCAGAGCTACGGGGATGAAATTTGGTACATGATCTTTACACATAATTTGTAGGTTTCTATCAAATTTTGGATACAATCCGTCTACGGAAAATATGTCTATCTGTATGTCCACGGTCATGTGGACACTATAACTCAAAAACTTGAATAGCTAGATGGATAAAATTTGGTACACAGTTTTATCGTCATGATTGTAGGTCCGTATAAAATTTTGGGCCAAATCCGTCAAGGGGGTTGACTGTCTGTCGGTCTGTATAGTCGCATACTTGTATCTCAAAAGCCCTTTGGCTTAGATAAATAAAACTCGATATCATGGATGCCAACATTAATTATAGATCTTTGCCCAATTTTCATCTCAGTCGGTTAAAAGACAGGTGCTCAAATTGCATATTTAATTCAAAATGCACATTACGACTGTGTGTTGGCGAGCGTTTCGCTTCTTTTACTCAAGTTAGTATGGTTGGCGCTTGACCTTGGCGGTCTACTAAGGAAATTGTATCGAGCCGCAACACGAAACTTCATTCTGACATTCTCCAGATGGATGCCTGTGATTAATCAGAGGTATGGTCTAAACTTGTGTGATATCTATAGTTAGATTTCGAACTCAAAAACGTTAAATAAAGTTGTGGTACCTCAGCGTGCGTAACAATTGCGAACATACGCTATTTTTTTTGCAAAATATTAAGTTTTTGGGAATTCATAAATTTTATATGTTTCATTGTAAATCACCCATTCATAATTTTTTTCTCAAAATAACCAGGCCTTGGGTAAATACCCCAAAAATATTTACCTACCAATTGGGTGTTTACCCACCCCACATTACTGGTCGTATGCAAGAAAGTTTCGGGGAGGTCACTCCCGCTGGTTTCATGTTTTATTTGTTAAACACTTAAACGTCCGGTATCAATGCTTGGCAATTATGGCAACCCTAGTAAACCAATTAAAGAATAATTACATAACAACAAAACTGCATTCAAACCCGTAGCTCCACCTAGCGGGAACACTAAATTCATAAAGATATCACCTCTCCAATGCACGAAACATATCTGAACATATTGACTTTGTAGAATATAGAGCAAATAGTATTTACACTAACGCAGACACAATATTCATGATGATTTACACGCCCATAATGGGGTTCAAAATCTTAAATAGTACGAAATTAGAAAATCGAGGACATCTCCGGAATAGGCCGAAAGACACATCGACTCCGAAAATTAAGTTTCCGGTCTATTTTAGGAGTGTCAGAACAACCGGTGGGAGTGGTCTACCCTAAACTTTCTCGTATACTTTCCCGAAAAGATGCTGCTTCCCCTCCCCCCAGGTAGATAAAAAAATTCGAACCTACTGTAACCCAGAATCCAATGACTATCAGAAGGTTTTCATTGTGGATTATGGCAATTGTAAAATATTTATGTGAAGAATCAAATTTAAAGAGATGCGTACCGATTAAAACGCATCTATAACACACTGTTTCCAATCTGGCCGGTTCAAGGACAAAGTGACGTAATTCGCGCCTTTGGCGAGCACAGACGATTGCTTCCGTACGCATGCGCTTGGAGATACCGGATTGGCTTCAATGGTAAATTATACAGGCCGACAGACAGTCAACCCTTTACGGATTTGGCCCAAAATTTTATACGGACCTACGTTCATGACGATAAAACCGTGTACCAAATTTTATCTATTTAGCTATTCAGGTTTTTGAGTTATAGTGTTCACATGACTTCGGACATACAGACAGACAGACTTCCCTTTGACGGATTTTGTCCAAAATTTGAAAGAAACCTACAAATTATGTTTAAAGACCACATACCAAATTATATCCCTTTATCTCTAACAGTTTTCGAGTTATCGTGTTCACAGACAGACATAATTCCACAATTGTGTTTTTCGGACTCAGAGAGGTCTAAAACGTGGAGATTCGTCAACATCTCGAGTTCGAATTTTTTGACGATTACAATACTTTCTCTTTGTATACTTCGTATACGAGGAAGTAAAAAGGGAGATTCGGACCTCTGTACTGAAAATTCGTCGCATGATAATGTTTTAGGTTTGAATAATCTGTCTTTATACTATTTTTACTTTTTCGTATACAAAATATACAAAGAGAAACTATAGTAATCGTCAAATAAATTCGAACTCGAGATTTTGACGAATCTCCACGTTTTAGATCTCTCTGAATCCGAAAAACTCAATTGTGGAATTATGTCTGTCTGTCTGTGAACACGATAATTCGAAAGCTGTTAGATCTAAAGGGATGAAATTTGGTAAGTAACATCGACACATAATTTGTAGGTTTCTCTCAGATTTTGGACAAAATCCATCCACGGGAATTCTGTCTGTCTGCGTTCATAAGAACACGATAACTCAAAAACTTAAATAGCTAGATGGTTAAAATTTGGTACACAATTTTATCATCGGGAATCTACGTCCGTATCAAATTTTTGGGCCAAATCCGTCGAAGGGTTGACTGTCTGTCGGTTTGTATAATCGCATACTTGTGAACACAATAACTCCTTAACACAATGACTTAGAGAAATGAAATTCGGTATGTGGCCTTCTAACCTTTATTGTATATTTGCGTCCAATTTTTGTTTCAATCGGTTGAAAAAAGGAGTTCAAATTGCATATTCAATTTTCCTACTACGACGCAAGGCCATTTTGCGTTTTGGCGAGCGCTTGGCGATATTCGTGATTTTGGCGTGCGTTGAACGAAACTCGTGGGTAGTCATTGCATTCTGGATTACAGTAGGTTCGAATTTTAACGTAGGATGTTCCTGCTATTGGGTCTCAGGAAGGAATTTGATTCACACGCCAAAACACCACAGAAAACGTTGAATGGGAGATCCTCTATATCTCGGTAACTACATATGTTGAAAACATAAATAATGATTTAGTTTAGAGATAAAGGGTAACAACAGAAGTTACAAAAAAATTTTAAAATCCTAACTGTAGTTCAACGACTACTGTGTCGCAAAGTTGGGCAAAAATACGCATGAATTGGTGACGCGATCCTCTATATCTCGGTAACTACATATGCTAAGAACAATTAATTTACAATTAATGGTTAGTCGCGTTGTATACTATCTTTTGTTTATATTCATCCGGGAGTAGATGCATCCCATTTGAAAATTTTCTTATTCAGCGCACTTATAAAATATTCAGAGACAAGTATCTTGATCGACGAAAAGTTTCATATGAACAAAGCTATTTCAATTATTGTTATGGATGACTTTAATGTAGATGTCAAAAGGAATGAGAAAGCGTTCTGCTGTTTCATGCAGAAGCATTTTGATTTGAACCTGGTGCCAACAATTTATCCTAGTACTCTGGGGAATTCATATGTTAATTCAACTTTTACAAGAGATATTAGTTACGAATTATTAAATTATGTATGTTACTTTTCATATCATCGACAGATCCTACACAGAATTGAAACATATCCACGCACGATTGAAGAATTCAAAACAAAAGAATTGACATTTTAATATATTTTATTAAGAAATAAAACGATTTTCATTGTAACCTTAGTTTCATTTTATTTCGCCGATTTTTCATACATTAGTATGTCAAAGAAACAAAATAGAATTGAGAGTATCTTCGAGGGGAAAAAAAAGAGAATGACGAGTAACTTCGAGAAACAAAAGTATCGCGAGAAATTTCGAGAAACAGAAGAGTCACGAGAGTAAAGTAGTCCTACGCCTTTAACATCAGCGGCTATTTGAAAAAGACAGCCTCTGTCATTTTTTTTATCCACGCGGGGGGAGGGGAAATTACATCTTTTTGGGAAGTATACGAGAGAGTTTAGGGAGACCACTTCTGCTGGTTTTATTTACTTTTAATTGTATAGCAACGATAACATGCACACAAAAAGTATATCTAATACCGCCGTAATGCGCAGGTAGTAACGGAAACATTGGAATTTAAAAGTATAGTTGTAAATTATATTTAAAAATATTTTGAAAAATTTATTACAATTATAGAAAAAAATACACGAAAATGAAATTGGTATCACTGAAAAGCTAATTTTATTTTAATTTTAAAGTGGTGAAAATTAGAAAAAAAAATACACGATTATGAAATTGGTATCACTGAGAAGCTAATTTGTTTTAATTTTAAAGTGGTGAAAATTAGAGAAAAAAATACACGCAAATGAAATTGGTATCACTGAGAAGCTAATTTGTTTTAATTTTATAAGTGGTGAAAATTAGAGAAAAAAATACACGCAAATGAAATTGGTGTCACTGAAAAGCTAATTTTGTTTTAATTTTAAAGTGGTGTAAAAATGGGTTTTGTGCTATAATACGCTTGGAAGTTATTGAGGAAAGGCTCGAAGATTTCGTTTAATTTTTGATTAAAAATATAATTAAAATTTTGAAAGGAATTTCTTCGTGAGCATCTACTACCCATGAGGTAATTACTTCCCAAATTCAATATCAATAGGTCCGACGGTGTGGCGGATGTGTGACGGATGGCATGTTGCAGTTGACAGATGTTATCCAACTTATAAACATTATCTTGCTGAAACGTCGCGAATTGTCTAAATATTTCATTTAATTTAAAATGCGTTAAAGGACTCCAGCGTGATTTAGATACGGACTTTAAATATTTTATTAAATATTTTAAAAATATTTTAAACTTTCCATTTGTTTTCCTTTCTCTTTTAATCTGTGCCGTGTTTCACTCTTAAAGTAATGAGAAGCACACATTTTTTTGATACCACACTTTTTTTATAGTAATTAACCCATAAATTATGATTTCCGCTATTCGCTGATTTTTCGCATATAGTTAGAGTTGCCATAATTGTAAAGCATCGATACGGGACGTTTGAGTGCTAAATAAATACAACATGCCAGCGGGAGTGGTCTCCCCTAAACTTTCTCGTATACTTCCCCAAAAAGGTGCTGTTTCCCCTCCCCCTGTGTGGATAAAAAATTCGAACCTACTGTAACTCAGAATCCAAAGACTATCAGAAGGTTTTTCATTGTAGAGTATAGCGATTGTAAAATATTTTGGTAAAGAATCAAATTGAAAGAGATGCGTACCGATTAAAACGCATCTATCACAGACTGCTTCCACTCTTGCCGGCTCAAGGACAAAGTGATGTAATTCTCTCTATAGCTTCCGCGTGCACAGAGATACAATTACATTGGTAGACCGCCAAGGTCAAACGCCAACCATACTAACTTAAGTAAAAGAAGCGAAACGCTCGCCAACACACAGTCGTAATGTGCATTTTGAACTAAATATGCAATTTGAACGCCTTTTTCTAACCGATTGGAAAGAAATTTGGACACAGATCTATAATTAATGTTAGCAACCGGCATACCAATTTTTATTTATCTTAGCCAAAGGGTTTAGGAGATATAATTTTTACAAGTATGCGATTATACAGACCGACAGACAGTCAACCTTTCGACGGATTGGGTCCAAAATTTGACACGGACTTACATTCATGACGATAAAACTGTGTACCAAATTTTATCCATCTAGCTGTTCCGGTTTTGAGTTACAGTGTTTACATGACCCAGGACAGACAGACTTCCCGTAGACGGATTTTGTCAAAAATCAGATAGCAACCTACAAATTATGTGTAAAGATCACATACCAAATTTCATTCCCGTATCTCTAATAGTTTCCGAGTTATCGTGTTCACAGACAGACATAATTCCAAAATTGTGTTTTTCGGACTCAAGGAGGTCTAAAACGTGGAGATTCGTCAAAATCTCGAGTTCGTATTTTTTTGACGATTAATACTTTCTCTTTGCACACTTCGTATACGAGAAAGTAAAAAGTGGGTAGGTAATGGTCCATTTTACTCTTGTAAAAAATCAATAAAGTTTAAGCGATCTAATAAAATAAACACGTCGAATGATAGGAAAAGATCCATGGTTAATTCTTTTCAGCCCAGTCATATTTTAAAGTTGATTTTACTTTCTTGATTATATCATTTTCTTCTTTCACATAAGTATAAAAATGGGCGCAAGTCACTTAAAAATTACAATGACAAATCAAAATTGCTTCATTTATCCCCACTGACAAAATGTTTCTTTCTTCCCACCATTGAGTTGGTATTAGGGAAAATATTCTCTCCACATCTGCATTGTGGGCCGGAATGACAAACACGTATTCGCACAGCTTCATTTGACATGACTTCTGATCAATATAAGAAAGAAAACGAGACAAATAATAATACGGTACGAGTAATGAAATACGGTGACAGACCCGTATATACAAGAGGTATGGCGACCCTACATAGAGTCATATGCTGATTGTAGAATCAGACACTTTTCAGTGAAAACCCCGATGTAAAATGACGGGTGCTTTATCATAATAAACAAGATGCACTCACTACCCGACTATAGAGTCGAATGTGGCGGAAGTTTAGGACGGATAGGGCGGAGTTCTATAAATGTTCACTTCCTATCCCACCGATACCATTAAAACCACTATTCTTATACCACTATTATTATATATTCCTTCTTATTAATATTTACTGATCTCTTAGTACAGGCCAGTTCTTTATAAATGTTTGCAATGCACAGTATTGTACGTCTTACAAATTTATTACATGGAAAGAAAATCGAACTTATTCTTATTTTCTGACCTCTTATTACAGGCCAGTTCTTTATAAATGTTTGCAATACACTATATTATACGTCTTACAAATTTATTACGGGAAAAGAAAGTCTCACTTATTCATATTTTCTGACCTCTTAGTACAGGCCAGTTCTTTGTAAACATTTATAATGCACTGTATTGTACGTCTTGCAAATTTATTACGGGAAAAGAAAGTCTCACTTATTCCTTTTTTCTGACCTCTTTATTACAGGCTAATTCTTTGTAAACGTTTATAATGCACTGTATTGCTCGTCTTAGAAATTTATTACGGGAAAAAAAAGTCTCACTTATTCTTATTTTCTGACCTCTTAGTACAGGCCAGTTCTTTATAAATGTTTGCAATGCACTGTATCGTACGTTTTATAAATTTATTACAGAAAAAGAAATTCTAAGAATTAAAATAATATAGTTTTTTAAGATAAATTTTAGGATGTCTAATTTAATTGATGGAAACAAAATCATACACACTGTACATAACAATATGAGTAAGGAAGAAAGGGGATAGTTGTTACATTATTCTTTAAACTTTTTTCTAAAAGAAACTATTACAAGTATTTTTACGAAACTGTAAAATTTACATTGATTATTAAAGATCCATGACATATTTAAAAAATCAATTAGATAAAGATAATTTGAAGATATTTTAAGTTCTATACTTATATGTACATTGCAACAACTTACGCCACAATGGGATATGTTGTTACACTAGATGGGGTTAACTGCTACATAAAATATGGTAATCAATAAAAACAAATATAATACTTTTTTGTTTTTAGTATATTATTTTCTATAATCTCTATAGAATAGTGATAGGCTTGTGTTCTCTTTCCTTCGTGAATTAACTTAATTTCATAAGCTAATTCGTTATCATCATGATCATTACCTGAATTACAGTTTATCCAATATATATTATGGAAAGACAAATGAATCACAACGTTTTCTTTGCCAAGTCCAGTGTTGGCAATTCGAGACGAGATTGATGGCGGTCCGGAATAAGTAGGACAGGTTCTCTGGTATGTTTTATAAAATGTAGATATCATGAAGCTCTGAAAATCCGGCCCATCATCCATCCCGATTTATTTGATGAGCCTGAACTTCCTTGAACTGCATTGGAACGGAAGTGACGTTTAAAGGTTTTCCTAGAAAACCAGCGGGAATGTTCTCCCCTAAACTTTCTCGTATACTTCCCCAAGAAGGTGCCATTTCCCCTTCCCCCGCGTGGCTAAAAAAATTCGAACCTATTGTTATCCAGAATCCAATGACTATCGGAAGGTTTTTCATTATACTGATTGAAAAATATCTAGGTAAAGAATTTCAAAGAGATGCGTAACGATTTTCCTCTCTTACCGGCCCAAGGACAAACTGACGTAATTCGCTACTCTGTAATGAAATTCCTCTCTGTTCTTCCAGTACGCATGCGCGTGGAGATAACGGATTCTGTTCAGAAGTAAATTATACGGACCGACAGACAGTTAACCCTTCGATGGATTTGACCCAAAATTTTATACGGTCCTACATTCATGACGATAAAACTGTGTACCAAATTTTAGCCATCTAGCTATTCAAGTTTTTGAGTTATATTGTTCTCATGACTTCGGACATACATACAGACAGACAGACTTTCCGCTGACGGATTTTGTCCAAAATTTGATAGAAACCTACAAATGATGTGCAAAGACCACATACCAAATTTCATCCCCGTAGCTCTAATAGTTTTCGAGTTATCGTGTTCACAGACAGACATACAGTCGGACCTCTATTTAACGAACCTCCATTTTACGAATTTCTCTATTTTGCGAACTTTTCCTTGGAACCAAGAACAATTAGCGAATTTCTTCGTAAAATAACCTCCAAATAGCGAAGCGCATTCTCTATTTCACGAACTTTTTCTTGTGATGCAATATTTTTTTCTCCCTATTTCTCAAAATATTTCTAAACATTTCAAACTTATTCTTTCTTTTAACACATTTTATGGTGATCAGTGACCTTGAGGCTGGAAAATGTCAAAGCGAAAGTGCTTGAGCATCAAGGAAAAAAATTTAATTCTTCATGAGGTGGATAAAGGCGTGAAGAAAAAGGATATTGCTTTAAAATTTGGTACTCCTCCAAACAGCTTATCAACCATAATAAAACAATCGTGATAAGATACAAAATTATGATTCATCGAATTCTTGTTCAAAACGTTTAAAAGCGTGTGTCTATGAAGATGTGGATGAGGCAGTTTTGAAGTGGACAGGGTGAAAAATAAAAACAATACAGCAATGAATTGCGATGAAGACGAAGATGAAGATGGAAATGATCATGATGCAGAAATCAACAAACCCTCGTATGATGAAATGCTAAAATTCATTAATTTTATTATTTTTTAAAAATTGAAAATACAGTGTATTCCCGGACAATGTTTTGTTTTATTTTTGATTTCCTTGCAGATTTCTTTCTGATGGGTAAAATATATAAAACAAATAGATATTAATTTATAAAATAAAGGTGTGATGAGTTACTTTTCTAATAATATTTAGTGTTCATGAATTTAAAATCTGTTTCGTGTAGTTTAAAGTATTTTAATAGGAGAATCTCTATTTAACGAGTTTTCCATATAACGAACTTTTTTTCGGGATTTAGCGACTTCGTTAAATAGAGGTCCGACTGTAATTCCGAAATTGTGTTTTTCGGACTCAGGGAGGTCTAAAACGTGGAGATTCGTCCATCTGGAGTTCGAATTTTTTGACGATTACAGTACTTTCTCTTTGTATACTGCGTATACGAGAAAGTAGAAAAGAAGAAAATGAATTGCCATTAGCACTAACAGCAAGAGCCATGGTCACCAGACTGCCTCTCTCGATAGTTGTCACAACTTCAACCTGTTTGGTACCCTTTCCTGGCAATTGTCTACCTCAGTTTCAGAACTGTTGTCATCCCAGTCACGTCAACGTTCTTAATACTGTTACAAAGCTATAAAGTTGTTTCCCTGAGATGCGAATCAAACTTGGTGACTAGGCGATAAACTTGGCGACTTGGCAGCAAAGCTGGCGACTTTGGCGACAAAAGGAATTTTCTAGAAGGACCTCGAACTTTCAACCTGTTTCTACTGCTTTCATGAACTTTGTGGAGATTACGCCACTTCCCAAAGTCACTTCCTGTTGAGAAAGTATAAAAGCAAGCTCTCAAGCCAAGAAGAGTTAGTTGGATTTTGATCAGCAAGCAAGCTGGTTAGCTAATAAGAAACCTTTGGGCGCTGTGTTGAGATTCAATGGTAATCTCTGTTGTGAATTCTTACGAGTGCTGTGTTAATACTTGTGCTACGTTTCTTTGCTTAGAATATTTGTAAAATAAAGAGCTTTATTTTCTAATCCTGCTTATTAGACTGCATTCACGTACACCCACAAGTCGATTTTGTCACAATACCTTGATACTAGAATTTGAATCTATCGTAAACGCTGGCAAAATTGGTGAAGAAGGCCACAACGTTATTCCTAGTGAAATTCGTGACTGTACTCAGGCTAGTCGCCTGCAAAGAAAGAGACTTTTTATGCTTTAGAAAATTTGACAGCCAGTCACTTTCGGCACTTTTACATTCACTCCAGCTCAGTGGGATGTAATTTGATTTTTTAATTACATATTGAGATACCAATGATTTAACTCTTTCTTGGTAGAAAGTCCGTAATGCAGCTTCGGAGCACTGTCTATACACTGTTGAAATGCCGTCTCCCATTCATCAAAAAAGGTTTTCACAGGTTTTCATTATAAGCAACGTTAGGTACAGTTGATTTTGGATCTGAAACAAAAAAAGGGCTCATTAATGTATGCAGAATCTCCAAGAAATATATTTAAAGATTAATAATTTTTTCTATATTGTTTAATTATTTAATTAATTTCATCTAATTACTCTCGACGTTGTACTTGCGGATTTGTTGTTTTTTTTTAATACGATTAGTCGCAACGTTCCCACAACACGGACACAGTCTACAACAGTCTATCGTAACTGTGCTGCGGTCTCCGTGCCTCGACCTTTGATGTCCGAGTACTTAACGACAATTCAGCGGAACGGTCGAGTCACCCCAGAGAACCTCGAACAACGATTCTTTGCGTCCCCATAATGGAGGCGGAAATGAGATGTTCTGCAGACAACAAGCTCCGAACCACTAACCATGGGAACAGGGCTTAACCGTCCCCGAAACGCAGTGCGAATTCAAAAGGTATTTATAGCCCTACCCTCTCTGCAAGTTTGTGGTACTGGTGACGAATCATTCTCTATATTGTATGTAAGTAAATCCTGACTAGCCACTGATAGAAGAAACCCCAAAGGAATAGAGATCAAATCTTCAGCTCAGGTTCTATCTTTCAATGTTCTCACCGATGGTCCATGACTCACTTGTTTGGGGTGCACCCTATGGTGGTTTGAAATAAGATTAAAAAAAAAAAAAAACTAGAATGATCTAATTTACAAACCCGGAAATCACACATCCTCATTATCAGAATGTCATTTCCGTTGAATTATAAGAGATTTATTGAGCGGAAACAATACATCCTGCCAAACAGGAAGTCGATTCTAATTGCATCTTAACGAGGAAACCGCACATCCTTTTTTTCAGGATGTCATTTCTATTGAATTATAAGAGATTTATTGAGCTGAAACCATGCATCCTGCCAAACAGGACATTGATTCTTATTGCATCATGTCGAGCGGAAACCGCACATCCTCTTCGCCAGGGTGTGTTTACAACTTAATTCTAAGAGGCTTATCGAACGGAAACCACACATCCTTTTTTTCATGATGTGATTTATACTCGATTCCAGGAGACTTATCGAGCAAATCCTCACATCCTG
>BGPR01016334.1:0-34755 GCA_013235015.1 Araneus ventricosus | reverse complement strand
TGATGATTCATTAATAGTTTGGAATTCATCTTATAAACAATCTCATTAGTTCATTTTTTAACGAAAGACTTTCCCATCTAAGGTTCAGTAAACACACTGGAGCAGTCAACGACTTCTTAACTCTTGCCAATCTGCCCAGACAAATTTGCATCAACCTTATCAGGTCCTACCATTAAATAGTCCAACAAATACTTAAACAATATTTTTAACATTTTTGAATTATTCTTTAATCAAATAATTGAAATGGTTCATGAACCATTACCTCGAATGAAACGCGGTCAGCTTTCCAAGCCACCTGTTGTTTGAGGGGTATAATGCAAACACTGAAACAATAAATATGCATAGGACTCCTCACTATTAACATACCGCGTTCATATTTTATGCATGGCGTAGTTTAAACCTCAGATAAGGAAAATTTGTTTGTTTCACCACCCTTATAAGTATTGATATTTCCCGATAGTCGCTAGTTTCATCTAAATTGATAAGCTAATCATCTTTAATAAAAGTTTTGCTCCTTTTAATTAAGTTCAGAATTTGTTGTTCATGTGAATTGAGTGGAAAAGGCACTTTCAATCAGTGAAAAGTTATTTTCAGTGAGTGCTTCGAAATAATTTACCAATTTTCATCATTTTTTTTATTGTTTCAAGCAACAACTATTCCAAAAGTTATAACATAATTCTTTATAATAATGCCGAATAAATTTCAAAATAATTTGGCCTTTCGGAAGATATCCTCATTTTGTAAAATAAAAGATTTTACCATTAATCTGCTCACTGAAGCGGGATCTTGGCAATAGTATTTTAAAGAAACATATATCTTACTTTCTCAAAAAACTATATTCTTTAATAAATTGAGATTTGGAATATTCTTCATCATAATATAACACATCCACCCAAGGGATATTTTAAAACATTTTGTTTAGATAAATCCATCACGTAATTTCTCATGAAACTCATGATTCGTCTTTAAGACATACTTCATGCAAAAATAAAATTATTTAATACTGTCTCTTATGGTTTTCTTTAAACAAAATGTTTAGAGTAAACCCTATGAGAAAATCTAGTTATTAATCTTTAATTTTACTTATGATGAAAGCTTTTAATTTTTATACTGATATATGCTGAATGTGTTCAATTAGTAGAAAAATATTCTTTTATTGGAAGTGTTTAAACATTGTTTCAAATTTCAAGCTATGAAACGACCGCGTTTTGTTTTATAAAACAATGGCATTTATTCGTTCTGTTATTGTGGGAATAGGTAAGATAAAATAGTCAAAACGAATGACTATACCACAAATAAAGAAGAAAACATTCTCAAATACTAATAAATTTAAGTTAAATACTAAAATTTCTAAGTTTTGGAGCACATCACCTCGGAAAACACTTAAAACGCAGAAAAGTGAATATGATAAATAACAACGTTTCTACAGCTGACGATACTGCAACTTTTTCGCATGTTCACACTGACCTTCTATCCAAGGTTAAAACTACTAAAACACAGTGTCTGGATAAAGATGCAGAAATGCGTATTTCAAGTGCTCCAGAGCTCTTAACTGAATCTCACTTTGCACTCGTTTTAGCATAGAGTTGGTGCGCTAGAACAAGCAACAGTTATACTTTATCGAAAGTCTATGTTGGCGGAAAGGTTGTATATTCCTAATGTTTGAGTTATTCCCACACGATAAAGTATAATGGGGTCATTTTTTGTAAGAAAAATAATATTTTCTCCTTTTGTCCATATCTTGGGACGTCACAATTTCGGAAAATGAGAGCAACCAAATGTGCATTTTAAACGTTCTCTTCTAAGAACTAATATACACAATGTGTCTTTTTGTACTAAATCGTTTACGCTTTACAATTTTTCTGCTATTTTGTACCATTTTCGAGATAGGAACACTAACTCCGAAGTTTGCCACCAGGTGGCGTTGTGAGTTGTCTCATTGTATAGCGCATAGACGTTTTACTGTACCTAGACCCTACTTTTATGACTAAAGCTGCCGTCGTTCTGAAGTTAAGGGGTGGTGGCCCTTATTTAAGTGGGAACCCTGTATACTTTGAGTTTCGCTTCTTCAATATAATGATTATACACCGATAAACAAGGTTTTTTTCATTATGCTTCGTTTAATTCTGATAGTTAATTTTCTAGTTATTTCTAAACAGAAGTTACTAATTTCCGAATCTAGTCGGTCAAAAAAGTAAAAATTATATCCTATTAATTAACGGTACGAAAATTATTACCAATAATTATAGTGAAACCAGGTTTTAAACAAAGATTAATACAATGAAAAAACACCGCCTTAGTAATGCAATGATTTTTTTTGTCATAAACATTATTAATTAATCATATTTTAAAGATAGTAAATAATATTTAAAATGAAAACAAAAACACATTTTACTTTTGGTCAATATTATTTTAAATAACTCAAAAATTTGAATGCCATAGAGAAGGAGAGCAGACAACTGCAAATCTCTGCGAAAAAGAATAAGACGTCATCATTCATTGAAAGTAAATGGAAGATACTGCGTTTTATTCTCTATTTTTTATCTGTTTTCTCCATTTCAAAGAAACAACTGAATTTGCTTTCAAAAGATATAATTAATTCATGACTTGGCAGTGGGTATCGTCGCATACACAATATTAAGCTACATCGGCATTGGAGTAACCAAATAAGCTATACGTTGCTGTTGCTGTAATAATACTCTGTCACAAAAAGAGAATGAATAAGAAGAAAACTGCAATTAATTGTCTAGTATAAAAACTGAAATAACGATGCGAAGTAAAGATAGAAATGGTTTATTCAAATGTTTGTCTCATAAATTGTAAAATGCCTACTACAGTGGTACCTCCGAAAAGCGGACAGTCACGGGACCAAAAGTATTGTCCGTTATTAGGAGGTGTCCGCTATTGGGTAGGACAACCTTTTCATAAAAAAAAAGTTTCTGCACTTCTGTTTGACATTTGATTGAAAATTGCGCCTGAAATTTTAATTAAAAAGGAAAAATTAATTAGGTAAGAAAAGAATAACTATTTACTACTTTACCTTCTAATTGTGTGCTAATCCTTTTATCTTGCATTAAATAATCCCAAAATACATTGCATAGTATTTTAATTACTACTTGAAAAAAATCTGTTGACAAAGTTTGATTTATGTTTCTTACACAGCAGACCAATTTTTCAAGGTGAATCTTCATAGGATTTGGCTTTGTTAGTCCCTCGGAATCTTCATTGTTCAGAAAGAACTGTTTTAATTGTTCGCTGTATTTCGGTGCTTCCGAATAATCTTTGCTTTTGCAGTCTTCCATTGGCGATTCCTCATCATCATCCTCGGAAAGGGTCCAGTGCTTCAGTGGTGTCCCGATGAATGAAATTGGAAACAGGTAGGTTTTCTTCCTCAATGGATAAATCGTTGTCGATATTGACATACTCTTCAACGCTGAAATTTGAATCCAAATTGGCTACTAGATCCGCAAGTTCGTTTTCGTTTTCTTCAGCAGTACTGTCAGTTACCACTTAGCTTGTACTAAAAAATCCCGCCTTCTTAAAACATTTTAGAACGCACCCAGGTTCCACCTTTTTAAGGGCTGACGTAGTCCAGGAAATTGCATCCAATCCAGATACCGATTTTGCCAACTCTTGGCTGGATTTGCAGGAGGAAATCTGTGAAAGCACATGTCTCAGAAGCAGCTCTCTGTATCCTACTTTAAAGCTGCTGATAATTGCCTGATAAAGTGGCTGAAGCATCGAAGTGGTGTTAGGAGGCAAGAAAACTAAATTAATATTTTTGAGCTTTAAATAATGAGGATGGGAAGTAGCATTGTCCATGAACAGCATGATTTTTCTCTTTTGTTTTTCTTCATTTAGTTGTCTAACTCCACCAACCAATCGCTCATTATCTCAGTGGTCATCCACGATTTCTTATTTGACTTCCACGAAACACTAAGTTTTCGTACATCAATGTTCTTGAAACATCTAGGCTTCTCAGCTTTTCCAATAACAACTGGAGTTTCGAAGTCTCCCAGCATGTTGCAACACAGCAAAAGAGTGAGTGAGCAGCTCTTTTGAAAATTTCCAGCCACTACATATTTTACCCTTAAAACATAAGGTCTTGCCCGGAAGGACACGTTAAAAGACGTCAGTCTCATCGGCATTGAAAATGTCTCTGTCATCATATCCTTTAAGCAAATATTTAAGCCTTCCAATCAAATCTGTTACTTCATTTGGATTTACAGATTTTTCTTCGCCACAAAGTTTAAAACATATGTTGTGACGTGTCCGGAATTTTTCCATCTATCCATTTGAGTCCATAAAAGTTTCTAATCCCAAACTTTTACCGAGTTCTCTGGCTTTTTCTTGGAGCAAAACACCACTAACAGGAACGTTATTTGCACGAGCAGAACGGAACCATTTCATCAACACTTCGTCAATTTCGCTTGTTTCTGTCTTCAATTCACGAAGCTTCAAATTTTCGTTCGAATTCAGGACCCATGTTTTTCGAATTCCTTATTTATACTTCAGAAGTTCATTAATCTGCGTTATACCAACGTGGGAACGTTCGGCAAGGCTACGAACGCTCAACTTTTCCTTTTCAGCAACTTCCAAAACGTCAATTTTTTCTTACAAATTCAATCTCTTCCTTTTCGACGCCATTTTAACACGGTCTGAATCAGTTTGCACTGTCTCACTAAACTGAATAGACAAGTAAAGTTTTAGCCTCGCCAGTGACCAAGGACCAAGCCCCCCAGAACAGATTTCGCGCCTCTAAATTCCAAGAAACACGGCGAGTTTTGGAAGAATAGGAAGGAAGAAAGGGTGAGGGAGGGCAGAAGAATGCCATTGTGCACATTTTAGGGTCGAATTTCATTGTGTCAAGAACGGAAGGGAGGAGTCTGGAAAAGTACGTTGTAAAGACGCATAAATATATATTTTTAGCTTGCTTGTTAAAATAATTTTGAAATATTTGTCAAAGTAATTGAAAGTTTTTCAAAACTACCTGTCCGCTATTCGGAGTGTCCGCTATCCAGAGGGAATAACATGGATTGTCCTATATAAAAGGACTGGGACTCGTAAAAATGTCCGTTAATTAGAGGTGTCCGCTATTCGGGAGTGTCCGTTAAGGGAGGTACCACTGTAGATGAAAATAAAGTGTCCACTGATGGGGTCCACACATCTTTCACTAATAGATTTTGCTTCCATGCCAAATGGTTCAGGAGAAAATTATAGTTTATTAATCTAACTATGCTTAATCGGTACCAGACAAACTTAACACATGTGCTACTGTTTTTTCAGTTTTAATAGAAAAAAGGAAAGTGGCAAACATGAAGTTTTGCTTTCAACACATATTATAATTGTATATGAAGCATATAAAAAGTGCGTAAACATATATGATAAAACAAGAATAATATAAAAAACTGATAAAATAAGAAAACGAAAGTTTGTAATTATCTATACAATGGCATCGGCCATTGATAATGTCAGTTAACTTTCCGTTATTTCAGTGTCATATTGGTCTTCATCTGCCTCATTCAAATGAAGCATTTGTTCAATGATATGAGCATCGTCTCTTTAGTAATGTATACATCAGTTTCGGTAGGAGCGTTAGTGCATGAATGCCCTCTGCAGTTCACAAAAATAGTTGAGAAATTGTTCCCGATTTTCTACAAGAGCAATTGTTATTATTTTTATTATTACAACTTCCACCGGCTCAACCTACTCAAAAGGGTGTAAGGCCTTTCACAGGCAGCTTAAACATAATGCAAAATATTAAAAACATAATAATGCATAATTTACATAAAACCCCATTGAACAACACAAAATAGAATTGCCTATAACAACAATATCTAACCCTTTGGCCCATTTCCAGAATATAGCCGTGAAAAGATACTGAAACACTAGTCTATGATTAAGGTAATTAAAGCCAGCCCATGTTTAATAGTTTACTAACCTCAGTTTAAAGGATTCATCTAATTACATAATCTTGTCTGAATCTGCAGGTATGTTCTTAATCAAAGATGGCATGCAGCTTCCGGCATTGAAGGTTGCGAAGCCAGATTGAAATTGGTTTCCAGATGGATTTTGCAAACAGGTGAAATCTTAAGCCATTCAATATATCACTATCTTAACTACGATACAGTGTTACCAAAAGTTTTTGCGCTGCATCTGCTGGATTGTCTGGTTGGGCATGTTTGCTCATGAAAATTTGAGTGATTCTCAAATATATTTCATTACGAAGTTTTAGCTGAGCAAATTCTCCTGACTTTTAAAATCAAGAGGTTTTATCTCAACTACCGAAAACCTCATGGCAGAGAAGAGCATTTTTCATTCATTGAGAATCTTTGAAACTGCTGACAGAGAACAGGATGTTCACTTTTTCTTGGTTTGAGAAAACAAATATGTTTGCAGATGCTAAATTAATGCTACAAAGATGATGATGAGATCTATGTCTTCCCCTATTAATCTAGCATATGTATGTTTTTCAGCAGCAACAATTAGACTGACTCGAGAAGTATTACTCTTGCGGGATAGTAATTGTCACAAATATTGTATTGTGGTAGAGTAATTGTCAGATCCTTTATTACAGTCATTAGAGAGTAATTGCTCTTGATGCATAGTCACCGTCATCAACTAACTGAATACTACATCCGGTTAGGTGTGTTTCTTATTACGCCTAAGACGGTCAGGTTTGTGCTTTCTACTGGTAGATCTGAGTATTCATCAAAAAAGACAATAGCTGCTTCTTGATTGCAATATTTTTTATGTATGACACGTATTTGCATAGAATTGTTGTAAATTTCTCACCATTCTCTTAAAATAATCGATATAGGGAGAAATGCACTATGAAAAACGTAGGTTTAAACATGAAAGTTGATGTTGTCAGTTATTGTGGCAAATAGATCGTAAAAAAACTAAATCAGAATTTTTTATCAAACCAAATTCATTGAAGAGTGACAATCAATTAGGTGCGAATTAATAAGCAAAATAATCATGCTGCTCAATGTTTTATTTTTTCAGGCGAGCAATCCAGCGAAAAAGTTAGCGAAAAGCCAATAAGTACGAGAGCGATCCTGTTCTCAGATGTACAGGAATTTCTCCATTACCGATTTTCACTTTGAATCCACGGAAAGACGTCACGCCTTTTTCTCAGTTTGCTTTCTTATATTTCTCTTACACCTGCTAACTTACTATGTATATCCTTAACCTTTAGGCTAAGGGGACTTAAACCAGAAGAACTGCGTTGAGTGCGGGGAGTGAAAACCTTACTTGTGTCTCGTACTGCAGTTGTACCGACCCGCATTCAAAGGTAAAATATTTTATGGTACAACAGTTGTACCGTACCTGCCGTTAGGAAAAGGTTAAGATGCAATTATAATACATATCCGATCCAAAATTTACGTGCCGTATCTTACTATTTGTCCTTACACTTTGTTCCTCTTCAATTTAAGAATCAGTAGTAAATTTGATAACTTTGTCTAGTTTTTATTTCGGTTAGATAAGTTATATCAATGCCCGTTTAGAAGCTACATAAAGCTGTTTTGATATGGATCTCATAATTTAAAACCTTAGTCAGTTAAACAGGACTGCACCTAAGCTGAGACGGCCCCTCTAGAAACTTCCATAACACACTAAAGTTCTTGTATTGTTGTACCAGTATATGCATGCATATAAAAGTAAATATTTTTCTTACAATCTTTATTTAGAAAACTTCGTTGGTTGTATGTTTTCCCTTTGGGAAGAATGATGAACTCTTTTGAAAAATAAAATGAATTCTTTTGAAAAATAGAATTAATTTTTTTTGAAGAATTCTATTGAATTCTTTGATGATTCCATTCTTTTGAAAATTAGAAAATCCTTGCAACTTTTAAAATAGCTAGTACTCCTACTACTGCAGCAAATTATTGAGTGTTTATATTCTTATTTCGCAAAATTTTATTCCCTACAACTTTCATTTGAAGTATTTCCCGGATTCAATGTGTTGATTTCGAATAATCTAGTAAAAAATGGAAAAATGCCCTATTTCACTTAGGTTTTTTCCACCTAATAGCCAAATCTTACCTCGCCAGAGGTTGATAATATGGCATAGTCACCCTAATCGTAAGTGAATTGATGAAAGCAGTAAAATCTTAGTTATGGACGAGTTTTCCGGTTTGTTTACTTGCATTAAAAATTTTGACTTTATCAGCTTGTATGTGAACTTCCGTTTTTAGGCCGCAGGGCATGCCTCGCTATCGTTCAAGTAATATTATTAGGTTGCGGGGAAACTTTTGAAATTAACCAAAGAAAAGAATATGAAATCAAAAAATTTATAATACAATGTTCTAGATTGGATCGACTAAAATTAATTAATACAAAGAAATTAAAGTTATAAAATTTCCATTATTCTGACTAATCAGAATGCCTTATACAGAATCACTATATCTGAGAAAACCACAATTCAGCCAACGAGGAGCAAGGATGTAATCTTCCGTTGCGCGGTGTAGTTTATTTTTTTAATTTTGCGCATTTTATTTTTAAGAGGCTTCGACTTCAGCGATTGTATAAAGTTCAATTTAGAAAATAAAATGTTATATTGCTAGGATGGAATGTAAAATCCGCGTAATGGAAGACTGTGTAGATGCTTTTCAATGTTGCTAAGATTTAAGTCTTGAAAAAATTAAATTTTGTGCAGATCAGTGGATTTTGATCGATGAAAAAGAAACAAAAGTAACGCCACAATTACAAGCTTTTTTCACTGAAGATAATTCCAGCAAAGTCTGTAATCAGTTGTGTAAAATACCTGGGTATTTATTTTTAAGAGTAAATACCCAAAATGGGTATTTACCAGGGTATTCATTTTTCAATTCACTATGCATATAAAATACATGTAATGGTCCGTAAATAGATACCCAGATAAATAATATAACTTAATTTTAAATAATCAAAAAATTTAATCAATAAAAATTAAACTAATTAAGTTTTATAATTAGAAAAATCAAATTCATTACTACATCATGCTTCTAACACAAAATACCCTTTTTAATTACAATGAATAAATGAATAAATGGATAATTTTGTATTTCCTGCTTCGCAAAGAAAAGCTATTTCTTTCTTAAACTGATTTTTTAAGAAAGGGAATCGTATTTGGTTTTAAAATTATAAAGAGTTGATAATGGAAACTAAACTGAAAGATCATAATTCTTTTTGGATTAATAAGTCAAAGAAGCAGACAATTTCTGATGAGAAGTTAGCAAATGTTTCAGTTCTAATAGATTTAAAAATTATAGTGAATGTGTTGAATATATATAATAGTTATTGAAGAAACTTTTATATTATTTGAAGATGTAACAGGCATTTTACTGCTAGGCGGAGTTCATCTGAATCATCACCATCAGTACTTAAATATTCTTGAAACTAAAAGTTTGATGTAGTTTTCATAGTTTGAATTTGTTTAAAATTATATTCACTTTATATTACATTCCTGTCAAAAACCATTGTTTAATCCAACAGGATATTTGAAACATTTTTTACCTGTTTTTCCAATTTGGTTACATTGGCATGTTTATACTCAACATCACAGTAAACTTTTATCTTTTTTAGCATTAAAAAGTTCCAAGCAAGTGTTTTTTTTCTTTACAACATAAAATTTTCCATAATATTAATACATATGAAGAGAGTAAATCACTCCTCATTAAATCAAAACAAGACTGGTTGACTTGTAGCATGGGATTCTGAGAAAATTATGAATCAGAAATTTCACGAGCCCTATCTGTATAACATAAACAGTTTTCAAAATTATTATTTCATTTTAAGTGTCATTCCTGCAAACCAAAAACAGTAAATTATCCTCCGATCCTGTTTAAGTTCTGGAATATTTTATTCGGAATCCTGATAGCAATTTTAAAAAAAAATTATCTGAACTTTAATTTGAAAATATTATACCTTTATTACATATATATAAATTTCATGTTTCATTTTGAATCATACTTCACAAATACATTTTTTTCTCAAAATAGCAATTCCAGTTTTTGGATATTTATAACTTTTATGTTTAATTTTTAATCACCATTCGAAAATACTTTAATTGCCAAAAAACAACGAGTTTTTGTGTATTTATAAATTTTAAGTTTCATTTTGAATTTTAAAATCTCGCTTATCAGATATCAATCTTCCTCCAAATTAAGATTTTCTTCAAAAACATATTTAATCATTATTATTAGCAAATTACCAGGCTGGAATAAACAGGAGTTTATTATTGCACTATGTCCTTCACAACATGGATGGAAGATTTCAGAGGGTATATTGGAAGTAGATTATTATCATATGTCTCAAGAGCCAGTTCCTCCAGCATTAATAATGTTCACTGCAAATGGAAAAATAATAGATGCTCTATTCGAAGCTTTTCTTGCCATTCCTCCAAACTGCACATTAGTGAATTGTTTTTACGTACAGAATGTGATTATTTACCTGATAATGCCGATTAAAATACTAATAACTTATATAATTATTTATTGTACTATTTGTATAAAGAACATTACTCATTCATAAATAAAATAATGGACACAGAGATTTCATAATATTTGTATAGTTTTTAAAATAATTTTAAAAAAAACAAACGCATCTATAAATATGTTATTCATATAGATGTTTTACATGCCTGTATATTTTTGTAAAAAGCTATATAATTATAAGAATCTTCATCATCGCATATAAAATATGTATTGAATAATTTCTCTTCAAGGAATTGTTATGCATAAAAAATTGTAATGTTAGTTTGTACATATTTTTTATAAGTATCTTAGCCTTTAATGCTGTGAACCTATGTTTTTTGAAAATTATTGTATTTGCATGCCTACACAATTTACAACTAAGCAGATATGTGAATTTTTTAAAAAGAAAATATGTGAAATTGTCAATTGCATACCTAGAATTTTTAAAACACCTAAAAGATATCAGCAAAATAATATTTAAAATGCCAGCTCACTTTTATAAGTAGCTGCATAGCAAGAAGCTTCAGAAATAATGAAATATGTTTTGAATACTTGCTCAGAAATGTAAACAATGCATCATTATGTGTAAAAGACTAATAATGTTCTTTTACTTATACTTTAAAACAGTATTATATAGATATTTCTATAGTAAACTAATGTTATTTGAAAATGGCTGTAATTTTATTTATGAATATATACTTGCAAGTAAAATTTTGAAATAATTTTTTATATTATATTAATGTTGGAAAATACCTATTAAAGTTATTATATAGAAATATTGATTCTAAACAAGCTGGTCTTCATTTAGGAAATTCAACAAGCATATTGAACTTGCTAAATCTTCTTATTAATATTCTGGCAGTTTAAAAATCACTAATGTATGACTAGTGAAAACGTTGTGAAGTTTTGTAATCAATCAAATATCTAAGAAACCCTTAATATCCACATTTCAGTTTAAAGTTTCTTTAAAAGTAATATATATAATATATATAATATATATAGTAGTAATATAAGTATAAAAAAAGAATAAATATTATTGTGTTTGTTTTATCTCAACAAAAATGCTGTTTATTCAATTAAGACACAAATAAATATAGAATAAAATACTATATTAATTATGAATACTTTGCAAGTACGCAGTTGATTATTTTTGTTGCAGAAATATGGATGAATGTCTTTTGTTGTACTAAAAGGTTAGAGATGTTCATATCAAAATTTTATTGAATACCATTTAAGTAGATTAAATAAAGCACGTTCTTATTCACATCAAAATTCGGACACCTTTCAGTAAAGGAAGCTTACTTCAACTTTGTATTAAAGGTGATAGGAAATAGTTTAAATGTGTCATTTGAAATTGAGTGAAAGTTTAACTTCCAAATAGTGACAGAAACGAAGATCTCTAGCTTTATTGTAAACAATTTATGGGCATTTCCTTCATTTAAAAATTAGGTTTCTGTTAGATACAAATCAACAAGCAGCAGACAACTCAAACGTAAACAAAGCATATTTTGCGAACCAGTTTGCAGCTTTCCGATTAATCGGAAGAACGACAAAATTTGGCTGCAGTTGAAATATATTTTGATGTTTTATAATTTAAATTGAGTCTGTTCGTTGAAGAACATTGCATTTTTAATAAATATTTAATGTTTTCTGTCTTTATATTGAAAGTTCAAGTTTTCCCGCTACTTAATATTAATTTTGCATTTTCTAGCTTAGTTAGCTGCCAATGTCCTGCGGCCTATTTGAAGAGTCATTGACTTAGCATTACCAGAAATGCATATTACAGGCACGTATATAAACTAGAAAACTCGTCCAAAAATTTCCTCCGATATACATGTGTCTTTTTCTTTTGTTTTTTTACACTCCAGTCACTTATAAAAATACATTTGTATATATATATATATGCTGTCAGACATGTTAAGCTCATCAGGTTTCAAAAGTTCATTTCATTTAGCGTAAATTGGTAATACTGAGACTTTTTATAGCAGAATTGGAAATATTGAAGATTTATTAAAAATGCAAATTTAGATTTAGGATCGATGCACATTTATTTGTAAAATGCAAAAGAAATTCTAGCTGAAAATGTACAGTATTTAAAGCAATAGGAAAGCATACTGAATTACAAGTCCAGGCATTCGCGGGTTTACATTCTAATGCTATACTTGTTCCTTATTTAGAATGTTTGTATATTCAATAATTTAAAAAGGTTCATTTTCGTAGACTTTGCTTAAAAACCCTTTATGAACTACTTGTTGATTTTAGAAACCTTAAGTTGTCGTCTATTATGGTGTTTATACATACAAAACACATCTAATATAATACAAATATATTCAATCTTCAACCTTCAATTACAACTCCTATATGATATTTTTAAATAGAATTACTTTTTCAAATAAAAGGAAAGATTTTCATAAATCATTTGCAATGTTTGTTAATTAAGAAATAATCGAAATTGAATTTATTTTTTATTTGAGTTATTGAATATGAATGAAATTACCGGAATATTATGGAAATGAAATAAAGGTGAAAGTGCAGACGCCAAAAGAAAAAAATGATGGGCAATATTCTAAAAGGCAATTAAAAATGACAGTATTAAGCCTTTCGCTTTTGTATTGTCAAATCATAACGTTGATGCCTCTGTCTCATACACTCAAGGTGAAAATAAAGCGATTATCTCTCTTGCTTTCTCTAGGTGCATTAATTGGCGAATACTATAACTCATTCCACCGTCCCTTTGAATGATTTTAAAAAATACATTAAAGTACTCCTTTATGCAAAATGGCAGAGACAGTGGGACACGGAGACGGATAACAAGCTTCACTCTGTTAAACCTCACGTGCAACCTTGGTCTTCTCTAACGACCAGGAAAGCGGATACGCTCCTCACCAGACTACGAGTGGGTCACACTCGATATACCCATCGCCATCTACTGTTCGGAGAACAGACACCAATGTGCTCTCATTGCAACTGTAGTATGTCAGTTAAACACATACTTTCTGAATGTCCGAATTTTAACTCACAACGTTTACAATTTTTTAAAACGAATTCTGTCGATTTATCTCTTTTACTTGGCAAGACTCCACATGTGAATCTTTTTGCTTTTTTGAGATCAATTGGTTTTTATACACATATTTAAGCAGTGCTCCTTGTTACATTTCCTTCCCATTAATTTTTTATACATTAATTTCATACTTTTATCTTGACGGATCTCCACATAGTTTGGCGCAGCATGGTCAAACTTATGGCTCTTGCGCCACAAAACCAAACTCAAACTCAAACTCTCTAGGTGCATTTACAATGCCCTCCCATATTACGACGAGAACGCCCTTAATTAGTCGATGGCTTTTCGTCCTCATACAGGAGCCGATATACCAGATTATGACGAGAACGCCCTTAATTAGTCGATGGCGTTTCGTCCGCATACAGGATTCGATATCCCAGATTATGACAAGAACGCACTTAAGTAGTCAATGGCTTTACGTCCTCATACAGGAGTCCATACCCCGGTGAGTTTTTCGATTCAAATATTTTGATCATTTCTTTTATTTTTATTGATAACTGGATTTTCCATCATTAAAAAAATAGGCCTTTACAGCATTTATTTATTTATCTCTTACACAAAGTAGTGAAAATCTGTAGGAAAGAAACTTCCATGGAACAAAATGGCCTAAAGGACATTTTAGATTTTATTTTTACCTGAAGAACAAAATAAAGAGTTGCATTCTTATTATAAAATAAACTGAGCGAAATGCCAAGAAGTGAGGAATTAAAGATTTATAAGATATCAAAAAGAAAAATTTTCTAAAATATAATAGATTACATCGAATTTTTCTGTCACTGAGAGCAGTTTGAATAAAAGAAGTTATTATCTGAAATAAGCAAATCTACGTAATACTTGGAAGACATAAAAATAACAAACGTTCCATTTTATATAAAAGCATGCAAATTAAATTTTCTAAAAATTGTTCGTATTATATTATATAAATTTATAGTAAATATTATCTTTTGTAAACATAAAGTCAAAAACAAAACAAAAGACCAAATTTATATACTTATATATATATCATCTTTACTCAGGAATCATTAAAACTGAAACATATTTTTTCACCTTACATTAATAATTTTTCTATTTATCATGATTTTATTTAAAAGTTTATCACAACGAAATATATTATGGAATGATCACATTCATTTTTTTCTGTCTCTCTACGTACATAGCTGAAAAATAAAGTAAAAGGAGATTAATCCTTTTAGGCCATTAATCTTCGGTTCCCTATGAAAGCATCTTCTATTTCATCGGTCAGCACTAAGCCATGGAACGAAGCTTTAGTCCAAAGATCAATTAGTTACCTTAAAAAGAAACGGTTCTGCCATCTTAGCGACGCTGAAGCAAAAACAAAGAATTCAGGAAAAGTCAGGAAAAAAAAGAATACATTACATCAACGTTTTTTTTTTTTTGTGTGTGTGTGTGTGTTTACTTTTTTTCTCCAGTGCTCTTTAAGAAAATTACAGGAAATCACTAGAAGGATCATTTTTTTTGGCTATAGTCTTAAAAACGGTTTTAAGTACTTTATATAACTATAAAAGAGTCCACTTGAGTCCTACTTAGACATAATAAATATTTTAAAATCAACTTGCATTAGTGAAAATTGTATTACATTTCACTCTTTATATGTCAATCCTTCAAAAAATAAGTGAAGACTTTTTTTTCTAAAATAAGTATAGAAATACCACTTATCATCCGTTTCTTTTATCTTGAATTATCAAAGTGGCTTAAGATTTCACCTTAAAGTTGCTTAATTTGGATTGATTATATTTAGACCCATAGGTAAAAATGTCATATTTTGACAAACTGAAGAATGAGTTAAATGAAATGAAAGAATGAAAACTCATTATTACGCTGAAAACATTTTTTAAGTATTTAAAATGATTGAGGCCTCGTTGAGTAAAATTCATGTAAAAAAACTGGGTTTAGTTTTGATTTAAATAACATATTTATACTTTTTTCTATCACAAAAAGAAACCATGGGTTTTTTATATTATCAAGTTCAGACTAATCTCGTCATTCTGTAGTGGAAATGAATAAATTTTAACTCCGACTACAAAAAATGTCTATTTTTTGAACAAGTAACAACTGTCTTTGCTTCCGGCGAAATGTAATAAAAATAGTTTCAAAGGCTTAAGAGCATTTGTTGTTTCTAAATTTAGATATAAAGCAATAGGAAGGTAGAAATGAAATTAAAATTGAAAAACTGAAAAAAATTAACAAAACCGTCTCTTCCTCCATGCACGTCCAGTGGATGTGGTACAACCTCAGATTAAATTTATTTATTAAATAAATTTTTCTCATTATTTATGTTAGTGTGTTACCTAGTAAGTAGGAGTTATTAACTGAATTTTATTAAATGAAACTGCATTTATAGTAACGCCACGGTATTTAAATTTTTAATACTAGTTTCATTAATAATATTATTTATAATAAAGGAAAGCTTTTCTCAGGGTATAAAACTAATATTTTTTTGTTGCATAGAAATTATCAAAAGAATTTAAGTGCTTTACATGTAAGTCTCTCCAAGTATCCTAGCGATTATAGTTTCAAGTATCCCTAGCCAAGGGTCAATTTCCCCCAACCTTGGGGTCAAAATGTCTAAGGTAAAGATACTTGATCTACACTTGTTCCTAAAATGACTATTTATTTTCTGATTAAATGAGATATCAATTTAACGTAAGTATATATCTTATTCTTAAGAGCAAAATCCTTTTATGATACAAAGTGAAATAAGAAAATATAAAGAAGAGAAATTTTGTAAAAGTAGGGTCAAATATCTCAGTTTCCCCTACCAAGTAATATAGTCAAACGGTGTCATCACAATAATTTGGCCATAATCAACGCATCAGTTTTTTATCAACTTCTATGCCCAAGTGTAATAAACGCATATATGTTTATAGAGTCAAATTTTTTAGTAAAATAAAAGTAACTTAAGATTGCAATGTATTTCAAGTAGTTTACAGTTATCTTATTTCCATACTATTATAATTTCTTAATCGCATGCAAATTATTATGTGTCTAGTCATGTATGTGACAGAGACCATTGTAGGGATAAAGACCGGCTTAATATCACAGCGTTCTTTAGTATTTACTGTTTTATTTAAGTGTATTTAATATTATTTATCTTTTAATTGTTTCATTCCTTAAATGTGTTTTTTCACAGAGCTTTCAAATATCTGCTCACAGTTTGATACAGAAAAATTAAAACAAAAGGAAGCATCGACGAACAATAATCCAAAAATACTCCTTCCAAAATTAAGTTAAGAAACATGAATGCAGGTTTCAATTTATTGTAGGCATGATGGATGGCATTTACAGGCATTGGCAAAATTTGTTTAATAATTTTTTGATGTTTCACCTCAACCGAAATTTAATATTTATTTTCAAAATTTTTATACTTCTATTGATAAGCTGTATTTGTTCATTGTATTTCGAAATTATTCTCTATATTACTTCTTCTATCAAAAGGTATGGTTGCGTGGTAGAATTAAATGTAAGGAGAGACTCTGGTTCTCTCTCAAACGATACAATTAAAGTTTGCATGAGTAGATTTGCTTCAAAACAAGAAAATATTATGTATTTCGACTTTTGATTCCAAATATAAACTTGTCATTCCCAAAGTTGTGTCATGGAACTCTGCATATTTATTTTAAAATCCTAAAATATCGTAAGAACGTTTTTTGATAATATGTATTTATAGTTACAAGTTAAATTTACTAGTATGAATCTTTTAGAAAAATAGATACAATTTAAATAATGAGCAAAAATACCACTACTCAAAAACACATTGCATTGATTTCCATTTTTATTATTTTTTTTATTGGTGCTGAAATCAAAACAAAATATATATTTCAGTAATGATCTGAAAAATATAATATAGTTCTTTTGAATTATATTTAGTGGTTAACAGAACTGATTCCTTTTACTACTCATACAAAAACAAATGTATACGCCTGATTTATGCATCTTTCTAAGCTCGATAATCCAATTTCTGGAAATAGACCTGCTCTTTTCATAACGTTATTAACAAATTCAATTTATCAATCTAGTACATTTCTTAGATATATATATCAACATGGACTTTCTTTAAATTCATGCAAATACAATAAAGTATCTCTGTAATTATACTTCATGAATCGGAAAAATAACATTTCAACCTGATAGAATCGGCAGACAAAAAATACATTCATATTTTCAACATCTTGAGTATAAACTATGACATCTGTTTTCAGTAAGCAGTTAGATTGAGAAAATGTATTTCTTATGAAAAGAGACCATAAAATATAATGATCGTTAAAATCTTCTATATCTTCAAAACTAATCTAGAGTGAAGAAGAGACCAGAGATAAAGTTAATTGAATTCTACCAAAGTGTGGTGGAATCCTTAAACTAAGCAGGTAATTAGATTTGAGAAAAAAGAAGTAATTAGGTAGAGTTGAAACTGGTGAAAGAATGTATTCAGGGAGACTAATTATTATGTCTTTTCTACTTCCGTTTATGCTTAAGACTGGATATTATGGCCAAAGGTAATACCAGCTATATGAGTTGTAAAATTATTTAGTAGAACATTTTAGTTTGTTGATAGTGAAGAATCCTGAAGACGGAAGAATTTCTTCTATTGCTTCGTTATAAGATTGTACTGAAAGATCACTTATAATTCTTTTCGCATGAGGTGTTTTATCATCCTTTTTTTATTTGCAAATGTTATTTTTATAATTTTTCTAATATACTTCATTTAATTTCTCTAGTTTTTTATAAATTGCTTCCGCATGATGGTGCAACAGATGCTTCCTAGTTTTATGTCTTTGAAGAGGTGCTATATAGGGTGTTACCATGAATATTGGTACAAAACTTTAATAACTTAATGTTAGTATTTAGTTTAACAGGTCACTCAAGTAATTTATTGTCTGTCAAATTAAGCGATTGTAGATACATGACAAAACTGAACATCTAACTAGATTAAGGACATTTGATATGATCGACTTTACAATTTATGGTTACTATAATGTTACGTCAAGTGGTTTTAAGCTAAAATCAAAAATCAATCTCTTTTGCCTTGAACTGAAATCTCTTCCCATATTGTGTCGATATAAGGGAGGTTATTCCGATGCTCATTTCCTTTCTACAATCAACTCCACCACCAGCTCAGTCGCAGTCAAAAGAAATACATGTCCCTTTGCAAAAAAAAAAAACATTCTAAAGGCGAATGGGGAAAAAGAATCATCCACCAACAGGCCAGAAAGGACGCTTCCTTATACCTGTGGCAGGCTGGTTAATGCAGGGAACCTCAGACGGCGCATGACCTTCATAAACTCAAGCCTCACAGCAGTTTGTCTCTCATCAGCATAAAATCACTGCATTTCAGACGTGTACCAATTTTGAAACAAATAGTAAAAACATAGCCTTAACTGTTTAAGTATTCTCTGCGTTATAGGAATCTCAATAACGTCAAAAGCAACAATCAGAAAATAAGTATTGTATCAAAGAATTGTTTAGTTTGGTTAATGAGCTAAAAGGTTACAACGTGCTTGGATTTTTCACTGAAAGCGCTTATTCGCCCTACTCTTGAGAAAATCAGGAGGCGAATACACCAATTGTTTTCTATTTCTTCTGGCAGCCACAGAAGCTGATCCAGAAATAAACAAAGTAAACATTTTCGTCAACTTATAATAAACAGCAGAAACTTATGGCCAGAGAGCATTCAGATAAACATGATACAAACACATCATAACGGCTGAGGAAGTACACCTTATGCATATAATTCTTATATTGACCACTGTGGTACTGTATCACATTCTTTCTCACTTATAGATCATTCGTTTTTACATTCATCCCTCAAGTAGTTACAATCATTTACCTGTGGGGTAGAAATTTTCATCACTACGATGAACGTTCGCCATTATATGGTTCTAGTATATTCGTTATTTTTATTGCATATTTTCGCGTCTGTTCATCCACCAGACGTTGACCGGTTGTGGTGTCCATTTTTTGCACTCGTATTAACTGGTGCCCTCTCCCAGGACACTAACGCTTTCCGACTCCACATAGTTAAGTATTTGTATTGGCTAGTTTCATCACATCCCCTTGCAGTTCTCAGCATAAGTTTCGTTACACTCAGTGAAGGAAAGGGTGTTAAGTGAACAGCTTCAATATTTGACAAAAATATATTAAAACCAGTTCAAAACAGTGTGAACAGTTGGCCTTGCGATGAAACAATTTTTTAATGGACCGCTTATGATAATTTTACATTTGATGTCACATTATTATTGTAGAAATTGTTTTCAAAAGAATAAAATTTTCCTCGAAAAAATTCTTTTCGTCCTATTAGTAGTGTAAGGGCCTGAAGGAAATAAATAAACCCTTTTTTTATTGAAAATGGAATTAATTTATCACCCTTGTAGACAGGCGTGCATGATTCAATTTGGATTCTTACAAGAGGAAAATATACTTAACGTCATATCACAGCCAAGGGGCGACAAGAAATTAGCATAACACGACAGTAATGTTCCATCCCACTTTTTCATGAAAATTGAATTTTTTAATTTAATTTACAATGTAGCGAAACTATATAAAAACCAATAATATCAGGGATATTAGCTAATTTTGCAACTATTTTTTTGAATTTGTTTATTTACCTTCTCCCAGCTAACAGGTGTCTCTTAATTTTTTGTCCTTCGCCACATTTTATAAACGAATTACCATTACTGCACCAGTTAAATAATTTGACTAAATATCCTGACGTAAGGTGATGTTTTCATTTTAATTCGGGTAAACTGAATTTTTTAATTAATTACCGCAATTTGATTATTAAGTTTACATTCAGTTTAAAAATGAACAAAGAAAAGGTATTTCAATCTCCCGAACTTCGCATTATTTCGATGAATCTCCATTTTCAAACCACCTTTTACAGGTATTATATACCTTGTCTGACATTAAAATCTGTCGGCATTACACGGCCTTCGGTGTACTCTAAAATTAACACCGTTATGTGAGTACGGACTAAGTTCGTGAACCATGATATCATCTATTCTACGTGTTGCATGTATGTAACGATATTCGAAAAGTTGAAAATTTTAGTAGTAAAATTCATTATAATAGTAATTTATTACCAAATTTGCCGTTAAATACTCAATTTCCCCATTCAACAAATTTCTTTATAAAAATAGTCATCAAATCTGAAAGAAAATAGTGACAATAGGTAACATTACAGAATTGTAGAAACTTACTTTACAGAATCCCACAAATTCCAATAAGATCCAGGATTATCCACTGTATAAAGAAGTCTCTCTCACATCCAACACAAGGGAGAAAAAAATCTTACAACCAAACTTGTATTAAGCATAATGTTTAAACTTTTATTTGAAAATTAAAAATAATGATCAAATATTTAAAAGATTGTTAGAAGATTGAACCAAGTTATGATTAAATAGTATAATAAACTAAACTGTAAGTAACATAAACTTCGTGTAAAAGAAATTGTGGGTCAGGGCATACATTAAACATTACCACAGAACTTGTGGGTGCATAGCGCCATCTGCATATTGTAATTTTAGAAAAAAACTGGAGTAGACAAAATACCGATATCTTTTTTTTAGGAGTCCTGCAAGGTATTGAACTGAGGTTTTTTTATATAGTTGCCCTCTAGCACTGATATTTTGAAATAAATACATATAACGCATGCACATTAAAATGTATTTGCATATCTTCTCAGCAGTCCAAAGTATACTTTACATTTTGACACAATGCTTCTCTAACTTATTGTCAGGAATTCTAAAGTTTCTGTACAATTTGGTTAAAGCCTACTGCAAGTTATAAACAAAAACATGCAGAAATTAAAGTTACTTTATCTTCGAAATCCTCCCGAATATCGAGGTCGTTTAACAAGAAATGGGTAAATATTGGTCACATTATGCAAAAGTATTGGTTGAGGAATATTATCAGTTTCTGAAAATTAGGGTGAAAAATCCATTTTTTTGAATTCATCAATTCTCATTGGTCCCAAATTACCCCATAAACGACCGAATCTTTTATGTAGTGTGAGAGTTAAAATCTTTCTTCAGTCAAGTTCGAAGAAACTTCATCAACCTTTCGGAGATATTCGAAAATGTGCATCCATCTATCTGCAATGAATCAGCTGCATGCCCGCACTCGCTTGTACCTGGCCAAATTTTAAGGTTGGGTGAAGGATACAGAATCAATTACGGAATTTTTCCATTACATTACACATTTTGCACACATCTTGTATTTGCAGCACAAAGTGCCGGGTATTTGCTTAAATATATATAAATTCTCTATAGTATGAATTATTATCTTCTTATAATACTTGCATCATCAGTTTAGTTTATAATTGGAAAAGGCGATACAATTTTCAGTTTTAGATTTTGCAATTTGAGGAAGGCAATGATTTTGAAATTCGACAAGAGTACATTAAATCTGGAATAAATTTTAACAACAATCATCCAAAACATTATGATGAAATTAAACGCAAATATATTGACTTTATTATTTTCCTACATACAGATCAGTTTTCAGTACATTCAGTTTTCCTTATTAACCTTGTATATAAAATATTTCCGACCTAAAATTTTGAAACTTCAGGAATTTCATTTTAAAATTCTTCCTTGCGCAACATTTAGAGACAAGTACTGATCATCAAAATTTAATATTTTATATTTTGATGAATCTATGGATTTTAACCTCCTTGGAACCAATTTTTTGAAATATTGGTCGGTCATTTGTAGTCATCATTTACGACCTCACTTTGAACTTGAGACGCATAATGAATTAAGAAATTAATTCTTAGCTTAGGTTCCAATCTCTATCTATTCTTTTAGTTAACGATAGCTTAAAACAGCAAACAAAATAGAAATATAACTGACGTCACGGTTGGTGTGTCCAAAAAATTGGACTCAATCAACTAAGGTTCAATCATTCGATTTTGTAAACTCCTGAGTAAACAAAAGTTAACAAGAAAGCCCGTCATGTGAGCGTATAATTACGGGTGAGGACCGTTCAACCGATTGAAACCAAAATTGGAAGCAGATCTACCACAATTAGAAGGCCACATATCAAATTTCAATTGTCTAAAATTCATTTATGTTTGAGTTATCACAGGTCACCAAACGTGATTATACAGAATAAACAGACAGTCAACCTTTGACAGTTTAATCAATAATTGATGCCCACTAGCGGTGATAAACGTGTACCAAATTTCCTTGTATGGTATTTAAGTTTTTTGAGGTATCATCTTCTATGCATGACAGACTGTTTTCTTGGTGTTCGCAGTCAAATCTCGCAAATATATATGTTGCGTAAAAAGCTCATATACTTAAAAAATTTGACCCCTCCATCTCAAACCGTTTTCAGGTTATCGATGTTCTGAACGAAGGAATATAATTCAAAATTGTGGTTTTCATTACTCAGGAGATCTAAATACTTAAGGTACTCATGAAAATCTCATGCTCAAACTTTTTTGACGATTACAATACATATAATACTGTATACTTCTTACGAGAAACAAAAGATATGTTTTAACATTTTCGAACGTTGATAAAATAACAGTACTCACTAGGGAATTGACACAAAGGTACTAAAGAAACTTTTCATAGTACATCATTTAAAAGAGTTAACAGGGTATAATTCAAAATAATTTTTAAGGAACTTTTTGTTCAGAAATCTCTAATTAATTCGTATCTAAACTGTTATAAAGTTCATACTCAATCTATACTTATAAAAGGCAATGTATGTGTGTGTGTATGTGTGTGAGAGAGAGAGAGATAATCCCAGAGAATTTGCACGCACTTACAGCCTTGACATTTGTAACACATGTAGTCTTAATGGTGACTCAATGCACTTCGAAACCGGAGTTTTAAAATTTAATCTAGAATTTTTTTATTTAATATGTTGCGTTGTTTTGGGTAGTTTTTTGCTCTTATTTCTCAATAAAATCGGTTTTGGTAATCGTTTGAAGAAAAATAGATACACCATCGGGAAAGAACAAACAAGTTTCTTTCTAACAAAATTCGTTTCGAATTTCTAACGTAATTTACTGAATTTTGAGAAACTTTCGAAAAATAGTCATTTTTTTGTTAATTTTTCATTTGGAATTTTTAAAATTCTTGCATTCGACGTCCTAATAACGCTATCAATTCCTATTTTTTTCAGCTTATAACTGGAACGTTTCTGTCGGATTTAGAACAAGAACAGTTAAAATAACTTTTTCTGTTTTTTTTTAAATTAATTTTTTCCTTATCATGTCAAACAGTTTTTTTCTCGAGAGCTTCTCAGCGAGACATTCACCTGAGCGACATTATCCATTCCCAGAATGCATTGTTGCAATTTCATTGGCTGGCGGTGAAGAACACAGGGGACGTCATAACCTTTAACTAAATGACTCGCTAATTATTTTCGGCAGTGTCTTAACATGTTTCTTTGTCTCGCATATTTCGCTTGCTGTCTAATAATGATTTTCCGTTGCAATTGTTATAACAGTGTATGATACCAGATAAGTGGCAACAGTCTTTTTGCTTTTGCCACTTTGATTTTGATTTTAAAAAACGAGAGAGAAGACGAGATGAGTACGTGAACGAATACGGTTGATCGATGTTACGATGCACGCAGATGCAAAGTGTAATAGTTGTCTTTTAATGTTCTAATAAATGTTTGTTTAGTCTTAGAAGAAGTCTTATGAATATCAATCGAGAAGCCAGCAGGATGCAGCACTTATTGGAAGAGTTATTAAATTCTTAGAGCAATGCTGAAGTTTGGAGCAAAATTCATTTTTGTTATCAATTTCAAAACTGCCAAAGTTGGTAAATCTTTTTCCAATAAAAAACACGCCACTGATATTTAATACAAAGTTCCAGGCAGTTTATAACCGATGATTCTCCATCTGTTAAAATTGTTTCCAAATCTTTACATTTGGCTAAAATTACAGAAGAACTAACATATTTCATTCCATATATATAGCAGAAGTAACTTTTGTAATGTTACAGCTGAAAGAATCTTTGTTCTAAAGAATTGATTGCAGTGTCAATCAGTTGTTAAAAGAATTCAATTTTGTATTTTTCCTGTGTATCGATTATGGGCTAATCCTGATTTTCATAACCAAATCTTTTTCGCCGTCGAACTCGATGTCTAGGTACTGATTCAAAATTTTTATCTGCATCTATTTCGAATGCAATTTCTCCAGCATTGACAAGGATGGTATTAAACTGATTGTCTGATTTCAAATTCATAAAAAAAATTTGAAACTGTCCAAAAGTTTTATTGCCAATGCAATGTCGTAATTTTTTCCCTGCATCTGTTGAACTTATGGGATTTGACATTATTTAATAACTCATACCAAATCATGACAGAACAAAGAAATTTTAATTGTTGTATTTTTGCAAGTAGCCCAGTTGCTTCATCACTTGTTGAATTATTTATATCTTTGTTCTCGTAAATGCTAAGCAATGAATCATATACTCGACTGATTTGATACATCAGGAGCTTTATAGCATCCATTCGACTTTCCCACCTGGTGTCTCTGAGAGGTTTTAAAGTTAGTTGTGCAGAGTGCTTCAGAAAAATGGCCCATATTAAAGTCGATGAAGAAAAAGATAAGTACAATTTTTGGACAATATTACAAAAGTTGGCTCCTTCTAATAATGATTTGGTCGTATCATTTACCACCAGGTTAAGGGAATGGCTATCACATGGTATGAAAAAAAGCACGAGGGTCGATGTTTCTTATCTTTGCTTGCACCCCCGCATGTTCTCCTTTCATATTCGCCTCATTATCGTATCCTTGACCTCTCATGTTTGTCAAAGGCAATCCCAGGCTTTGTAACTCTTGAAGTAAGATATCGAAAAGTTGTTGGCTTGTTGATCTTTGAATCGGAAGAAATCCGGAGAAAAGTTCATGAATGTTTATGTCTTGTTCAATCGACACATACCTTATAACGAAGGTCATTTGTTCTGTTTTACTCAAGTCAGGTGCGCAGTCTAATATAATTGAGTAATATTTTGTTTTTTTCACTTCATCTCTTGACATTATGTGCAATTAGGTGAATGACCTCATTTTCAATGGTTTTACTCAAGTATGTGGACATTTTAGGTTCAAATTCAGATAACAGTTGGACTAGCTTCATGAAGATTTCATTATAATGTTCATACAAATTTTCGTTGCTACCTCTAAATGCCAAGCAGCTTTCTCCTAAAAGTCTGACAATCGAACCTACACGTTGAAAAGCGGTGTTCCAATCCTGGGTTTCTGCATTCCAAAATATTTGAGAAGTAGAATATATAGATAACTGGAGTAGTTTCTAATTAATCCAAAAACTCCGCTGAGATTTTTTTCTTACTTTGTTTTGGCAATTTTGGACCTCCCGATTTTTTTTACTTCGTGCCAGAACACGGATTAACAGAGTGTTCAACGCCATCTGGAGGCACCAGATAGCATTTAAAATAAAACAGCGCTGGCCAAAATGCCGATATCTTTCTGAATCTTAACGGTATTGAACTGATATTTTATATAAGTTGCCCTATATATCTGACTCTGAAGTAATGAAAGAAAAAATACGCTACCTATCGCGCATGCTCAGTAAAAAAGTATTTACTACAAATGTTCATATCTTCTCTAATATTCAAAGTAGAGGATAATTTTTTTAAAACTGACCTTACTCAAAGCCATCTGTAGCTCGAACTATCACCTGAAATGTCGCCAAATTTGGTAGGGAGACTAAAGACGGCATGAGGGAAAAGATTCTGTAATAAAAGAAATAGTTCCAAAATTCGCCGATAGGGTGAAATTTGGCTCTGTGGTCGTCTACGAAACTGAGAATTAGACAAATCAATAACAAAGAAGAAATTTCATTGCAAAACCGCAAGAACCGCGATGAAAACCGCAAATGAACTGCCCCAAAGGGTTACCGCGATGAAATTGCAATGCTCTATCGCACTACACATCTTTCAATGCGACCACCCTTCTCCTGAACCACACATTGTATCCTGTACACAACATTCTTTGACGGCCGAAAGTAACATATCATCTGGAATGCTCATCACAATCCGTAATATGTTGTCCTTTAAGGTCGTCAACTTCGGGACCCCACCAAGATAGACCTTAGACTTCAAATAACCCCATGGGGCATGAGGTTAGATATGCGGAGAATGGACATGAAAAATGTTGTGTACAGTAGGGTGGATCGAAAAGTATAGGAAAAAATTTTTTTTTCGAAATAATTTTTGGCATGGGGAGGGAAAGTTGTGTCTTAAGTATATTAGTTTATATAATTTTTTTATTGAAATTCATTTATATCTTCCGGTGCCCCAAGCGCCTCAAAAATAGTTAAAAATTGAATTTTTTTTATGAAAATTTACAATTTTTTTTGTTTTGTTTTGAAATTATTTTTGGCATGGGGTGGGAAAGTTGTCTCTTAGGTATAGTAGTTTACATATATTTTTTTATTGAAATCCATTCATATCTTCCAGTGCCCCAAGCACCCCAAAAATAGTTAAAAATGACATTTTTTTTTTTGGAAATGTATAAAAAAAATATTTTCAAAATTTCCTTTAGCGCCGGGTAAGAAAGTTTTGTTTTGGGTATATTAATTTACGTTTTTTTATTATTATGAAAATTCATTCATACCTTCTGGTGGCCCGAAAGCCCCCAAAAAGTTAAAAATTGACATTTTTACAAATATCTATTAAAAATTGTGAATTAATGAAAAATATTTGAAAAATTGTCAGATTATTCAAGTATTAAAGTATAAACTTATAGATAATATAATTTTATAATAATAAATAAAGTATAAATTTAATAGTCAAAGCAATAAATCACAAAACTTATGAAAAGTGAACCTGCATCATAGATTTTTTAATTCTATTAGTTTGAAGATTTACATATTTCTAAAGGATGTAATCCTTTTTGGTATTATAGTGCTTGATAAGACTTCTTGATTGTATCCTATTCAATATGAAGCCGTGTCTCTACTCTTCTCCATATACACTTTCCGACGCTTCAGACACTAAGCGAAAACATCTTTCTACCGCTTGGGTATGGCATGGATATTTTGACCATTCCTCCGTCTAACTTTTAACATGGAATAATTTTCTTTAAATGGCACATTCATCAAAAGAGGTGGTTCAAAAGGTCCAACTCGTTGCCAATTAATAAGTGCAAAAACATCCTTTGCTTTAAAGTCTATTTTTGGTACTTGGAAACTTCTTATTCTGATGATCCTCTGTTTTCATTTCTAGCACAAATTAGTTTTCGTAGTGCTAAAGACCTTATATTCTCTCTGTTATCTGTGAGCATTGACAATATCAAATTTTCAGGATGACAAAAGAAACTATTTCGTTGAATAAAAGTGTGTACTATATTTCTTAAATTGGGTTCCAAATATCTAAAAAATGAAATAAGTCTCCAAATAAGCAGCGCTCCTTCTGTTATGGAGGGCTTTGTCTTGACATGGAACCATACAAGTTGCATACACCTTCATAATATATGTTGTAAGATTAATAAGATTGCCAGATGTTTTTCTGTGACCACATACAACCTTAAAATTCTTCCTGCAATTGTTAGCCACCTTGAGTGAGATACTGGACCAGGCTTTCTTAATGCCAGATCAGAATAACATTCACCACGTGATATCGGTAGGCAAATGTCATATAGATATTGTTGATCATTGCTGAGAACCATTCTATCTATATTATGTGGCATATTCTCCACACTTATAGAAGAAAAAATAGCTACAGGTTCGGTAAATTACCTCGCAGGTCGACAAAATTCTTTAGGATGAGTTGTTGCACATCCAAAGCATTTAGTAGATGACGGAGAGGTAACTCATTTTTTTGAAGCAAACAAATTCACCATTGTAATGGTCTATTGAGGCCAGTTCTATCAAGCGAATAATACCTCCCCTGTGCCCAGTATTAACATTTGTTCCATCGCATCCAATTACTGTTAGCCCATTTAATTGCAGATTATTTGATGCAAAAAAATTGAGTTTTGCTTCTTCTATGGCTTTAGCTCCTCCTGTTGCAGCAGTAACATGTCCGATATACACAGAGTTAGGTTCTTTTACAAGAGTATAATGCTCCTCCTTCGTGGTCTTTGGGTAGTACTTTGTGTCCTTATTAATTAGCACTTTTGTGTTGTCTTTTCTTCCATCGAAATATAATCCGGTTAAAAGAGATCAATACACTGTTAACTTAGTAGACTCTGCAACTGAATTTTAAAGCTTTTTACGCTGTCTACGAATTTTATTGCGATCTACCACATACGAAGCCTCTCCTTCTTGTCCAATTCCAATGTCTTGTAAAACATCACTGGCAAATGAAGCAGCTGCTCTATCTGAAATTCCGTATCAATCACATACCATTTCTAAGGTAGGGAAATCTAAACAATTTTATGACTGATATTCCAAGGTAATTACAATCCGTATCTGTATACAAAGACGAAGACATAGTGTTGAGCTCAAGTAACTCCAATGATTGAGCATGAGCAGCATCAGCATCAGTTTTAACCATTTTACGTTTTATTCTTTTGTCTTCCATCTGTTTTCTTTTTTCCTTTCTTTTCTCTTTTTTTCAGTAGTAATTACGTCCACTTCTCCAATAACCATTTTCCTTTCTAATATTTGATCTTTTATAAACAATCACTCAGCAAGTAGAATTTTCATGTATTTTTGGCATTTACATGCATCGAAATTTGTACACTTACAAAATGTGATATCGAACAAACACGACATTTTTTCATTACGATAATTTTCCAATTTTTGTTGGTATTTTTATCATTCCTTCGCCCTTTCCTCTACCTTTCTCCCTGTAAAATCATTTCTTTAACACATTTTTAATTTTCGATTTTTAATTCGAAATTTGCATAAAAATCGGTTTTTTGCAAATATTTAAGCGTCTTGGGGCACCGGAAGATATTAAACAAAGTTGAAAACTTTTTGCATGTATGCTAGTACACTTAAAAGACAACTTTTGCACCCTATGCCGATTATTTTACCCACACTTTGAATTTTCGATCCACCCTAGTGTACAGGATGGAATGTGTGGTCCATGATAAGGGTGATCACATTGAAGGGTCATCACATGTCCTCGCCGAGATAGCAATTTTAATGAATAAAGAACTATGGAGCGCTGTAATTTCATCTAACCCTTTCGGGCAAATCATTTGCTGTATTAAAAGCGGTTTTGCATTGAAATTTCTTCTTTGTTATTCATTTGTCTAATTCTCAGTTGTGTAGACGAAAATAGGGCCACATTTTCCCCTATCGGCGAATTTCGGAATTAATTCTTTTATTACAGAATCTTTTTCCCCATTTTGTCTTTAGTCTCCCTACCAAATATGGTCGCATTTGAGCTGATAGTTAGAACTGCAGGTGGCTCTAAATAGTGTCAGTTTAAAAAAACACCCTGTATTTAGTTTTTATTTTATTATAATGCTTCTCTAACATATTGTAACCTACTCTATAAGTTTCATACAATTTGGTTTAAAACTGTGCAAGTTATAAGCATGAAACATTAGGAGAAGTTTGGGATTTTTTAAAGAAACCTTTATATCTTCCTAAATATTCGCGCTATTTTTACGAAAATGATTGTAAGTATAGCGCACATCATGCAAAAGAATTGATGAAAGTTGCAAAACATTATCAGCTTTCTGTGAAGCGGGGCGAGCAAAAATCAATTTTCGAATGCATTAAATTCTGATCCGTTCCCTAAATGCCTTCGTGATCGAATCTTCAATGTAAATTGTGAGTTAAAACCTATCTTTGTATGTTCGAAGTTCGAAGAAAATTCATAGTGTCTATCGGGAGATATTCGAAAAAATATGCATTATCAGCTTTGTGCGAAGCAGCTGGATGCATTCGCGTGTCAAGATCAAATTTTGAATTTTTTTCGAATATCTCCGGCAAGTCTCAGTGAATTTTCCTTGAACTTCGACCATATAAAGATAGCTTTTAACTCACAATTTACATTGAAGATTTGGTCACGAACGCTTTTACGGGTCCGACTATAAATTGACGAACTTGAAAAGGGATTTCGGCGCATTCCGTTTCACAGAAAGCTGATAAAATATTCATAATTATTGTACTTTATGCTTATGGCAGGACGGTTTTCTTGGATATTCATAATTATGTAATATCTTTAAGAATCTTAAATCTGAAATTTATTCCGTAGAAACCAAGCAAGGCTGAGCTCATATGAGAAAATTACTCTCAATTAAAAATTAATCAGTATTATTAAAATTATATCAGGGATATTTAAAAACACTAAATATTTATTGTGATTCCTCTCAAGAAACACGTCCTATAGTTTTGTTTTAATCATCTTTTCTCTAGTCGAGCAACTTAGATTAACTTAATTAATACATATGGTTTTTGCTTCTTTATACCATTTTTTATCCCTCTGTATTATTGGTTGAAGACCTAAAATTACATCAGTACGAACAGGGTGCCCAATAAAGTTACAACTTAACACTGCGTTAATTTCAGAACAGCTGCAGTTATAGTAATAAAAGTGGTGTCTAAGTGTATTGGCTATGCGTTAAGCTATGAGGCCATTCACAGTGCCACCTGGCTGTAAATTGTGGAATTAATGTCCCCATCTCGAAAACGGGAAGATACGGGGGAGGGGGAAAGACAATTACAAAATTGCAGAATATTTTCGACTTTGTAAGAAAACACATGGAGAAAACATGAGGAGATTAAAATTAAGCAAAAAATATTTCTGCTGAATTTCTGAATATATTTCTCAATTTATTTTTGATGAACTGATGAAATAGCTGTCAGATTAGGACATGTTGATATAAATATTAGAAAATAGAAATTAATTAATTTTCTGATTTTATCTATAATTATATTGTTTTTGTATTCAATTCTGTATTTTGTATTCAATTTTGTTTTTCAATTTATTATTATTTTTTTAATTTTAAAACCATGTAGTTATTTCTTTAAAAAAAAATCTAATAAAACAGCTAAGCAAGAGAACGAACATAAAAAAGGGGAAAAAAACATATAGGGGGAAAATGGGGTAAAACCGGATAACTTAGGTTCGAATGCATGCTGGAGCTAAAATATTAGACAGAGAGCTACCGAAATTTTATTAAAATATTCATTATTTATCGGAGTGCAATGTATCTTTCCAGAAAAGTCCCAGTTTCATTACTTTTTTTATCAATGATTTTTATATAGAAGACGTCAAACTACCCGGTTTTACCAGATTAGTGTGGTAAAATCGGGTACACATGTTAACGTTATGGGAAATTAGGAAAACTCGATTTTCAGTGGGAAAGTAGCAGGAATTTTTATTTTATATGACAATTTAAGAATATTAGTTACAAAATTCACATGTAAAGCAGTTGTCTTCTTCCTCTGAGCCACTGCAGCTTTCGTGGGCACAGCTAAGACAGTTTTTACATTAGATTAACCATAATTCTTTATTTATATTAGAAAATTCGTCATTAAAATACAAACAATAGACATCTGATGTGTTTTTATCATCTTAATCTGAGGAATCATCAATACTGACTGTCCCGATCTTACGCCATTTGGTGTACTCTATTACCCCGAGTGCAGAGATTATAAGAAACGAAATAGAACAGCGCAATTATTCTAGTAAATCTTTATTGTTTGATAGGGTATAAATCCTTGGTAAACGTATAATAAGCTGGACTAAAAATTGTTTTAAAAAGTGTAATGATTTTTAAGTAATGATAGTTTAAAATCAAACGAACATTAGAGAGTTGACGTCTTAAAACAAATAAACCTTCACAGAAGCTGTAAATTCAACAGCTGCAATACGCCAATATGACTTCTCCTTTTTCAAGACTAGTAGAGTATAATTCTGTATCTGTCCACTAGAAAGAAGAACTAATATTGCAGAAATCAGGGTACCATATTTTATCCCACTATGCGGTTGTACCACACTCTCCCCTTAGTATTTACATGTGAACTGTGAAAATCGGGTGCATTGCTTAATGCAAATTAAAGTGAAACTGTGACAAACTTCACCACTGTCAGTCAGGATTTCATGTATTTAAAATTATGTAATGAAACTGTATATATGTAAATAAATTTAGTTAAGTAAGTGAACAAATATTTTTTTACTCAAGCATTGTATCTTGTAGTGAAGTTTTCTATTATCACACTATGAAAAATAAATTTAATGAATATATCAATAATGAAATAACGCTTTTCATATTAGACGAATATTAGTCTGTCAACTAAACAACTGTTTTTTTCACGTATCTAATTAATTAGTTTCATTAGTAATTTTAATTAGGATATCATGCAAAAAATTATTCGATTTTATAATGCGAATGTATTAACTTAAATTATTATGTTTAAATTTTTCTGATAATGCCATCATTAATAATGAGTACATTTTGGCTTTATAATACAATATATAAAATCTTTAGATATATTATTGGAGTTGTTTTATATTTTTTCTTTCCTATATGTCTTTCATTATTTCCGGACTGATTTTCTGCCATATTTTAAAACAATTAAACTTGTCAGAAATCATTTCAGATTACTGAATATCAAACATCTGAACAAAATAATTCGATCCATGAATTATTACTAATAATTTTTATCAGTTAGGCCAACTGAATCCCAACTTTTTCATAAAGTGAAAACATAAATAAAAATCTGTGTTTGCATTTTTCCATTTATGCTTGGGAATAAATTTATTGATCGCATGAAACGTCATATTGCAAAAACCGTCACTGTTCAAAAATGCACACTACCGAAGCCACAGTTGAGTTGCAAAAAGAAATAGACTTCTTTCTGAAATCTGGTTACAAAGGAAAACCGTACAACCTCTAAATCCCAACAGTGTTTAATGATTACAAACGGATTTGGTCTGCCAGTCCAGAAGTACGAACATTTATCACACACCCCAGGAGCATATGTTTCGCTTCTGGTGCGACGTATCTGTCACCTTCTACGACAGCGTAAATAAAATATATATTCTTTCATGAGTTTGAATGCAAAGAACGGGAGAAAAAAATCATTCTCTTTTAGTCCTTGGGTTTGATTGTTTGAAAGGGAACTGGAATAACAAACCTAAGGATTCAATAAGATTCTTAAAAAGCTGTTTCTGTTACCAACTATAGTAATCTTTATTTGAAAATCCTGATTTTATTCATTGCAAGAAAGAGTAGAGATCGGTAACAGAGAGTGTTAGTAAGAAAATTAAAACGTAATTGCCATAAATATTTTCATTCGAGTTAAGAATATGAACATTAAACAAAGGTAAAACATACAGATACTAATAAAAAATTTTAAGTAAATTAGAAAGAATCGTGGAATTACTAAAAAAAATCTAAACGTATTTTTTACTTAAAAGAATAAGCAGAGAACGGGCTTAATTGCTAATTACTTAATAAATAATATGCTAGTGGCTTTCCTTCCCCATACAGTAGTTGATACCACGGTGATGTTTCCGATTTAATTACGCTGATCATTGCTTTTATTCATAAGTGTATTTGATACCACTAAACAAATAGGTCTTCACAGCATTTGTTTATATATCCGTTGGGCATCTGTAAAGAAGAAAAATTCCATGGAACAAAAGGGCCTAAGCGCACAGTATAGGTTTTATTTTAACCTGCAGTACAAAATGAAAATTTGAATTCTTATTATAAAATAGACTTGGAGAAATACCTGTAGGTAAGGAATTAAATATTTATAAGATATTAAAAGGGAAAATTTCTTAAAATATAGCATATTACAGCAAATGACTAAAAATAGTTATTAACTAATAAAAAAAATAAACTACGTAACACTGTTACATTTTATATTACAAATGTAAAAATTGTTTTCTAAAAATGTTTCTTATATTATCCTTACTCAGGAATCATTAAAACGGAAAAACATTTTGACAGCTTATATTAATAATTTTCATACACATTAGAAATTTGTAGAAGTTTATTACATCTAAATGTGTTATAGAATGATGCCATTATTTTTTTTCCAAATAGCTGAAAAATAAAGTAAAGGAAATTAATCCTTTTAGGTTATTAATCTTCGATTCTTTTTCAAAGCAACTTCTGTTTCATCGGCTAGAACTAAGTCATGGAACAAAACTTTAATTCAAAGGTCAATTAGTTACATTAAAATGAAACGGATCTGCCATCTTAGCGAAACCTAAGAAAATAAGAAATTCATGAAAAATTTTGTTTAAAAAAAGACTGCATTGCATCAAAAATTTTTTTGTGTGGGTTCTTTTTTCTCCCAGTGCAATTTAAGA
>BGPR01016333.1:0-34758 GCA_013235015.1 Araneus ventricosus | reverse complement strand
AAGATCCATCGTGTTTGTGGGCCTGATGCACGCTAAATCTGACATGGGTCAAACGTCCTGCCACTGGTGTGGTGCCGAATTTTGGGGCGGGAATGTGCCAGATCAGGTGTCGTCCTCGTCCTCTGACCACTCTTCAAAATTACGAGGTCCGTCCCAAAATATCTCTCGAGTTTATATACTTAAACTGAACTTACTTGTAATGCACTCTTTCCTACTTTACGATTGTTCAACAAACTATTGATTCTGCTAAATCATGATCTTGAGATATTCTCGAAATCCTTCTGCAAAAAGTATCCCAAAAACCTAACATTGTGCAAAACAAGGAGCATAATCTGGGGTTTCCAGTCTACCGACGATTTTTCTGAAGCGCTGGAAACGCCGGATCGATGTTGAGACGGAAGATTTATGTGAATCGACTGTAGACTAGAAACCCCGGATCAATGTTATTTTACATGAAGAATCTTCTTCCAATGTCTTTGAAACACTACTTACGAATTCCGTAGATTTTAATTGAATCGTTGAATGTGGAAACCACACGTCAATATTATCGAAATATTGGGAGCTTTATAAAACCTGATTAATTTTTAAACCAATGATTAATTTTTTTACCATGTAGATTTTACAATGTGACTTTACTATCATCTCTTCACTTATCATGTAAGTACGCCTTTGGAATATGAAAACAGCCTAACTACAATTAAAAAAAAAAGATTGACGGTAGGCTGTCTCTGCGAAACGGCCGCTGGAATTGAGGGGCACAGACTTATTTACCTTACTCAGCTGTGACTTTCTGTGACTAAAGTAGCTCTACGTGACAATTAACTCTATAGTCTGTAGTGTCTATTAGTCTAGTGTGACTATGTGACTACCTATGTAAACTTCTTCGTGATTTTCACCAACTTTGCAACTCGACTGTGACTAAACCGTAATTCCAAATTCTAAAATTCTTTTTGCAATCTTCAGTGTCCACCTTTCTCTGTTAAATGAAAGTAAAACAGACTCTCTATGTTATTTGGTTGCCGATCTATAAGCGTTTAACTTGAGCGCGAAAAGCATCATAATTTTTTTTTCCCGACACACCATTAGACTACTATGGAGAGACGTCAGAAGATTGACTCATGTGGTTTGTGCAATCAATGATTCAATTAGATTTTTCGCGGTAGATGAGAATATTGTTGTAAAAACAGGCTGATCTTTTATTTATTTATTTATTTGAGCAGTGTATATCAAAAATTTTAGCTTCTTCTAATAATTTTTCACTTGGGGGCGAAAAAAAATCCAAATATAACTTATTTTCAGTCATAAGTATATAATTTTAAGGGGACATACATTTAAGGGACATTTTAAGGGACATATAATACTTTGTATCTCTGAAACAATACATTTCATGAACTCACTTTTTTTCTAGAAAAATATCTATTATTTCTGTTATAGTACATAGATTTTTTTTCAAACTTTAATACCTTTATGTATTTATTTGAGAGAGTAATAAATATGTGTATAATTTTTGGAGAAAAAATGAGATAGTCACCTTGCGCCAATGATTATGGATAAAATATGGGTCTAAACACAATATTTTGTTTATTTAAGTAATCCAAACAGTCTGTTTAAAAAATTGAACCACAATTTATTTACATATAAATTTAATTTCTATTTTATGTGCCAATTTAAAATAAAGTGTTAAAAATAGTTAAAATTTCAAAGTTTCTATCCCCCCCCCCCAAAACTTCTTTGGAGAGAAAATGTACCAAAATTGTGGTTCAATATGTAGAACATAGGGTAATACATATTCAGTAAAAGTTTACGTAAAAATATTCAATAGTTCTTGAAATATTGTGCGTACAATATAAAAAAACACATTTTGAGATACAGCGCTTTAAAGATATGTCAATTTTCAATGTTTACGTTGAACCGCTGATACGTTTTTCTTCATAACTTTATAATTATTGAAATTTTTTAACGCAGATTGTTTTAAATTTTTCAGAAATAACTGGTGAATAATATACATATTTTTAAAAAAAATCGAGAATTTTCGAGATTTCCCCTTAAACAATATTTTGCCCTTGCAGTATTATTGATGTAAACCAGTGGGAGTGGCCTCCCCTAAACTTTCTCGTATACTGCTCAAAAATTTGTCATTTCCCCTCCCCTTGCGTGGATAAAAAAATCGAACCTACTGTAATCCAGAATGCAACGAATATCAGAAGGTTTTTCATTGCAGATTATAGTGATTGTAAAATATTTAAGTGAAGAATCATATTAAAAGAGATGTCTATGTATTAAAACTTAGCAATATTTATTTTCCATCACACTCCAGCAAGATCCGCTATTATACGAGCGAGCGAAAACAAAACAGGAGATAAAACATATCTATCACAAACTCCGTTTCAAGGACAAAGTAATACTCCCGCTTGGTACTAGAGATTGCTAAGAACGCATGCTCATGGAGATCAGTTTTGAAACGTATGCTGAACAAGTATGCAATTATACAGACCGACAGGCAGTCAATCCGTTGACGGATTTGGCCCAAAATTTCATACGGACCTACATTCATGACGATAAAACTGTGTACCAAATTTTATCCATCTAGCTATTCAAGTTTTTGAGTTATAGTGTTCGCATGACTTCGGACATACAGTCAGACAGACTTCCCTTAGACAGATTTTGTCCAAAATTTGATAGAAACCTACAAATTATGTTTAAAGACCACATACCAAATTTCATTCCCGTAGCTCTAATAGTTTTCGAGTTATCGTGTTCACAGACAGACAGACATAATTCCAAAATTGTGTTTTTCGGACTCAGGGAGGTCTAAACCGTGGCGATTCGTCAAAATCTCGAGTTCGAATTTTTTGACGATTACAATACTTTCTCTGTGTATACTTCGTAGACGAGAAAGTAAAAAATGATGAATTCGCTATTTATGTCCACAAGTGAAGCTTATTCTGCTATTATTAAAGAAACTTTGATTTAAATATTTTGAAAGACTAATTTGCATTGCATTGAAGTTCGATGCTGTGTAATCGTAGAAATATTTACTTTAAACCTATTTCCTTTGAAAATGGACCTTTCATCTACTCTTTGTTATTTAAATTCTTATTTCTATTCAATAAATTCAAGGAATTATTCGTTTTTAATTTAAATAAAACAGCGGATAGTGAAACCAGGGCTATACCCATTTTACTGTAATTAATAATATAAGTATCGGTATACACGGCCGGCCGGAACAAAAGCGGGTCCTGGTGCAAAGTTGACTTGCTGGGCCTTGAAACAAATTTCGTGCAACAAAATAATTTATTGCATTGTGTTATTCATTACATTGTACAAAGTGGTATATTAAGGACTTAAGGAATAAATGAAAATGACACATAACTAAAATATTTTTATGAAGTTAACATTTCAATCACATTCAAAATCGTTCGCAAATCAAGTAACAAAAATAATTCCTTCATAAACTCATAAAATACAATTTGGAATGCGAATTGCTAGAATAAGGTACGTTAATTCTAGCAAAATGATGATGAAATAATGTATAATGTTAATGAAACAAAAATAAGAATACGTTATTTTTGTTTCATTTTCTTAGATTCATTATGGCAAATTCGTTGATAATATAATCACCAATTAATTTTATATCTAATTTGGATATGACAGATATCATGGCTAAGAAAATAATCATTCTTAAATAGTGCTGTATCTCAATCAATTTCTTGATTATTTTCAATCATGAGAAAGATATTTCTGCAGATGGGTCTGTAATTGGTAATGTTAATATATTTTTCAGAACAGTCACAAAATTTGGATACAATTTAAATAAATTATTTTTAAATAAATATTGTAATATGGTGTCCTTGAATGGCGAAACTAGACGACAAATTTTGATTTCATTAAATAAGTCAATATAGGCTTGCAGAGTTGCATTTAAATTTTTGCAACATCTAAGAAGATCGACTTCAGTCAGTTTGTGAATATTATTCTAATTATATAAAAATCCATATGACGTCTCTTGTTCGTGATAAATTTAGAACCTTCTCTAAAAAGAAAAGGAACCTTTTCTAAAAAGAAATGGAAAATAAGGGCTTTTCTCTCTCTCTTAATATATCAGAATTGGTCTCCTTCCCTTACTAGAAAAGAGATTCCTGCCTCGGCCTCTTTCCTTCTTTTCTTTTTTCTGCCTTTCTGTTCCTCTTTTGGGAATATAGATGGCGCCACGGAGACTAGTGTTTAATGTTTTGCTTTTCTCGAAAGCGCGGGCAAATTATTTTTCTCTGGCTAATTTCTACAGGGGAAAGTTCTTTTTGATTTTTACCTTATGAAAGCTTATTAATTAAGCTTGATGGCTAATATTTTGATAAACTGTCAGTTTACGGTGCCTACCTGTTTCTCGCCAATTTTTCTTGGCGCAATTTCATTTGCTGGCGCCAAACACTGTTTGGGATGCGCAGTGCGCTTTTCGTTGCTGTACTGCGCATGCTTCATTCGAAAAGGAGCGATTGAGCCTTCGGCATTAGAAACTCGTACCGGGCAATTTTTTTAACCTAAAAAAACATCAGCGGCTTAGCTTTCTGCAAAGCGGGACACTAGTAGCTTCGCTTATTCATTGAGAAGCGGAAACACAGAATAACATGCACAATTCTGAACTTAAAAATGACTGCAAATGTTCAAAAAATTAGAAATTTTATTTGGTTCCCTTTTTTCCCGCGATTTTCTTTTATCCTTACTGCGTGGAGGATAAACCTCCTTAATCATGTAGAGCAAAGATTCCATCCGTGATTGTGCGGTAGAATGTTTTCGCTTCCACGTATACGTAGCCATATAAGAGTCAAACTGGCCCTTTACATGGTTTGTGCCTTGCAAATTCCTTTTAATGGCACTCCATGTACCTCCAATTGAGTTGGTATGAGCACCTGTATCTGGATCAACGAAATGCAAACTGTGATTCACTGCGAGATGAACGAAGCCTTCGTTGGACAGACACTCGTACGATGACCAACAATCAGACATGACTGTCATTCCTGGAAGAATATGCTCTTTTATCACTGAAAGTAAGACTTCGCTTGTTCGATTTTCCACAACCGCGAAGAAGCAATTATTACTTCCCCTCTCCACACCTCCAAATACCCATCTTCCAACAACTCTTTTGCCCCTGTTATATTTACGTTTTCCAAATTTACTTTCGTCTATTTCCACAACAATGCCAGGTCCTCCAATTTTGCCTGACCGCCATGTCAAAATATCCTGGCACACTTCTCTGCAAAAACTCGCCCAATCTGTCGCAGTTGCAGTACCAATATTCAGCTCTTCACAAATGAATTTACTTTTCATTTCCACGCATTAATAAATAACGAATTGAAGGATAGTCGGTATCGGCAGATTACTTCGCTCAAACCAAGAGCCTCCTCTCACACTTCTTTTCACGTGATGAGCATTCTGCCCTCGAACGCGGCAGACCCAATGGACCTTATGCACCGTTTGGGTTCGAGAGTATAGAAAAACAGCTGTGGAGGAATAAACAAAACGATCGGCCTATAAGAGACTCAGAAATAAAAGCAGTTTTGTGTCAGCTGTTTAAGACTGACCAATGGCTGCCTCCGGCAGGTCACGTGTCGGAGGATGTGACGTCACATGCATAAGGTCCATTAAATCCATCAGAAATATCTCTCCTCGGACTTAAAACCATTTGCCTTTTACACTTAGGGCACTCGTATCCGCTTGCTATCAATCCCTGATCCACACACCACTGAAAAACAACTTTCGGTTCCGCTATATCCCAGATAGCAATTTTAGTTTGCAGCAAGCTTGCCACAAATTTGTCATGACAAGAGTGCAAGTTTGCCACAAATTTGTCATGACAAGTGTGCAAGCTTGCAGTAAGCTTGCAGCAAGTTAACGAAAGCTCCGAAGTCACCATGAAACGAACTTGCAGCAAGTTTGCCGTGTCAAACTCATTGCAAATTATAGCAAAACAGAACACGAACACAACCCAGGATAGAACTCGCGACCTCCCGGTTCCGAAGCGGGGACGCTAACCGTTGAGCCAGCTGAACTCTGAGAGGAGAGGATAGATTTCGCTAAAACATCGTTCGATGCGATTCGTATACGATTTATTTTAAACTATTTTCTGGTTTTCATTAATTTTTTGAGTTGAGAATACGATTTGAAGTCAAAGAGAGAGCGATTTTCGCTAATAACTACGTTTTGCTAGTAGAATAAATTATGAAATTAGAGTTCAAAAGTAATTACTTTAAAATGGGACAAAATGTCTAGTTATTATTTTTCAACAAACACCGACTGTTTTTTAGATTTAATTTTGTTTATAAACGTTAAAATTTCAAAAAAAAAATAAAAAAAGAAAAAGGCGATATAGTTTTCTTTAAAGTGAGAGTGATATATTTAGTAAAAAGATGGAAAATGCTTCAAAAAATTTTTTTATAAAAAAGTTATTTTTTTCACAAATTATCATTGATTTATTGAATTAATAAAAAAGAATTACGGTCTAGGAGATGCTATTAAAAATCGGATGTTTTTTAAAACAGAGACAAAGATAATTATCTCTTTATTGTGCTATCTTTGCAGGAAGCTTGTTTTGCATACTTGCTGCAAGTTTGATTTGCAAAGAGGTGGCGCTACTTGTCACATCGAACTTGCTACAAGTTCGATTCAAGTTTGACGCGTCAAATTTTGCCATGACAAGTCAAAATCAAACTTGCTGCAAACTTACGTGCTATCTGGGATGAAGCCCATGGTAAGTTGAAAGGGATCCAATGTTCCCAAAATTCGTAGCCATAGTCAAGCAACAACGCACGCAACGAAATGATAAAATCAGACGAAAATCAAACCGACAAAACAACTTCGATTGATTCGACCAATCAAAACGAATCGTAATTTCGCGCCATGCGCAAAAGACCTATGAACAGATCAATTTCTGCGCATGCGCTCATCTCACTCGTTAAAATCATCATCGCGCAACCAACACAAATATCCTCTCCTCTCCATTCTTGGCGGCAGAGAGTTGGCGATCCTAAGAGGAACGAAGTAAGTGGGCACCGTAGACTGAAAGTTAACCAATATTTTGTTAGTCTTATTAGCGTTTCTAATGTTTCCCTCTTTTTCTTTTGATGTATGTTCTTGTGGATTTGCTACCTGGTTTCTCTGTTTTGGGGAGTTCGGGCTATGAGAAGCTCTGTCTTAGCCTAAAATAGGCCTGCTTCTTACAGAAAATTCCCTAAATATTCTTTTGAATCCATTTCGAATAGTTCTTAGCCCTTGAGAAAGTGAACTAGAATGGATTCCTTGTTTTGTTGTTTGCTTTTCGTTTACTTCAAATTACTCTAGGATTGCTTGTATTAGTTTCTTTTTTTAATTTTGGGTTTATTGGTATAACTGTCTTCTAAAAAGAAAAAATGTCACTATCGATTATTACTAGGCAATGGATGATTGGCAGATGGAATAGGTTGATCGGTGCTATAAAGAAAAGTTGTTTTTTCCCATCCAGTTCTTTCGTTCTTAAATTCAGGTGCCGCCTTCAACTATTTACTCAACTATTTCCTTTACAGTTATTAACCCTTCAGTCGGAATTAAGAAATAATGGATTAAGAAATTTGTTCTTTTGCGTACTGTGTACTACTGCAAAGGTTAAAGCAGTGGAATTTCAAGCCTGTAGATGAAAAATTAAAAAAGTTATCGCATGTCCGGCATCCGGACAATACCGGATATTTCAACTAAAAAAAGACAAAAATCACACAAATTTCACTTTAAAATGGTTGTCAAAGGGTAATAAAATATTGCAGAAGCCTTTTAAATGGTGAAAAAAGGATTAAAAACAAGAAATTACTTGAAAAACAAAATTCACCACCTAGCTCCATTTTAGGAAAAACGATGATTTTCTCGATTTTTTTTGAAAAAACTCAAATGATTCCATGCCCGAAACGAAAAATTTTTGTAACGATTATATTTCTGAGAAAATCGAGAATAAAATTAAACCAGCGGGAGTGTTCTCCCCTAAACTTTCTCGTATACTTCCCCCAAAAGGTGCCGTTTCTACTTCCCCCGTGTGGCTAAAAAAATTCGAACCTACTGTTATCAAGAATCCAATGACTATCAGAAGGTTTTTCATGATAGTGATTGAAAAATATCTAGGTAAAGAATTCAAAGAGATGCGTACCGATTAAAACGCATCTATAGCACACTGCTAGGTTTCACTCTTGCCGTCTCAAGGGCAAACTTACGTAATTCGCACTTTTCGCGAGCACAGACGATTGCTTCCGTAAGCATGCGCGTGGAGATAGAGGATTGGTTTCAATGGTAAATTATACAGGCCGACAGACAGTCAACCTTTTGATGGATTTGGCCCAAAATTTTATACGGACCTACATTCATGACGATAAAACTGTGTACCAAATTTTATCCATCTAGCTATTAAAGTTTTTGACTTATAGTGTTCACATGACTTCGGACATACAGACAGACAGACTTCCCGTTGACGGATTTTGTCCAAAATTTGATAGAAACCTACAAATTATGTTTAAAGACCACATACCAAATTTCATCCCCGTAGCTCTAATAGTTTTCGAGTTATCGTGTTCACAGACAGACATAATTCCGAAATTGTGTTTTTCGGACTCAGGGAGGTCTAAAACGTGGAATTCGTCAAAATCTTGAGTTCTAATTTTTTGACGATTACAATACTTTCTCTTTGTATACTTCGTATACGAGAAAGTAAAAAACAGCATGTAGTTTCGCCAATTGTTGTATCAATAGGATTCGTTCAAAGTTGATGTCCGGTATACTGGAAACCAGGTCTGAAGGGGTTAAAAGGAGATATGAATGCCGTTTCACGATATTTCTCAAAACGATATTTCACGATATTTTGGCTGTCATGTTTCTTACCGTTTCAACACAAATCGTTCTTGTAAACAGGGCTGGATTAGCAAATAGGTAAAGTATGCAATTGCCTAGGGGTTAAATAACTTTAAGTAAGGGGGAGGGTCTCCCAATGCCTCATGATCTTTTTATGCATTATTTCCAAGGTAATTTAATTTAATGCTTTAATTCAATTTACAAAAGCCGTGTTCTCGAACTTATCCAAATTAAAATCAAGCATCGCTTAAATTTTGGAACTTTTTTTTAATTTTGGAAATTTTTCTTAGGATTTTTTTATTCTTCATGTTTCCAAAATCGCATGCAGATCAGGGTTGTTTTGCTAATTGCAAAATAGCCCTGAAAATTTTATATTAAATTATTTAGACTGTGTAAAATAGTTTTGCAATTTTGTCACCATTCATTTTAAAAAAATAGCTTCTATTTTTAAATTTTAGATTTCTTTTTATTTCTGATCGGCAAATTAAATATTTTTTTTTATTTGAGTCTGTCTTAATATTTGTTACTTAATAACTGATAGTATGAAAATCAATTAAAAATATTTGGTTTTGAAACTGAGGCGGGAGGAAACCGAAGCTTGTATTGCCTATAGGCCTCTACAAGGCCTAAACTGGGCCTGCTTGTATATTTACATCATTTTCAGAATAATTTACATTAACATATCTTAAAATAATAGATAATTGTTCTTGATACGCCTGGAGTGCAATCTAATAAAATTGTGAAATGCTTAGCTGTATTAACTAAATTTAATGTTTCCTTTTTAACTATATATCTGACGATTTTCGATAATATTCGGTCCTGAAAAAATTTATTTGAGAAAATGAACCCCTTAATGAAAAAAATCCCAGATTCACAGTAGCTGCATTCAAGGTCATTTACTTGCTGACCACAAGTATTTCATGAAATCCCCTTATTTGTTATCTCAGAAAACAGACGATCGGGCCTCCGACGGACGAGTCGATGCGCGTGTTTTCGTTTCTGTGTAGTATTGCTGTAGAGAACAGATAGGTCGGTAAAATTTATAGCTATTCTAACTACAAATATGAAATGTAAAGATTGGAAAAGATTTCAGCTGAAAATCAACTAATTAAGAATCGATTATCGATGAAAATAAAGAAATTGTTGATGTTGAACAAGTTAGAGATCATAAGTCAAATTCTGAGAAGGAATTATGCAATGAATTGGATATTTGCTAGTCCACCGATTATTTAGAAGAAGGCTGGCGTTAAAAAATGATGAAGTAAACGGTAAGATATTTGGAATAAACAAATGGTGTAAAAAAGAATCTCGCAGAAATAAGAGAACTCTTACGCACAACATCGTCATGAAGCAAAAGCCGTATAATCAGTTCAAAATTCCTGGAACTGTTTATCCATGAGACAGATGATGCATTAATACTTATATCTAAGCGAATTCAGGTAATTTTGGACGGCAAAGCCAACCTTTTCATAAATAACTTATTCATCGATCTTCTTCATTTTATGCTCTCCCCAGAAGAGATTTATCTGAAAATCAATCTATTTAATAACTAGAAAATCACCCATCATGGTATGACGGGTGCCTCTTCATTCGAAATGTTTGACATTGATTGAAAACAAATAGCATAAACGTATGTTTTATGACAGGAAATATGTATATATTTTTATTTGCATATTATTTACATATTTATTTATTCAAAATACCTCTTGGTCCAAAAAAATGTAGAAAATCTAGTAGATATAATCTAGATAGATAGAAAATCTAGTTTCAAAGCAAAGCACTTCTCTGCTTATCAAACGTTGCCAAAAAATATTATCAAATTATATCATCATGATTGCAATAAATAATGAGATGTATCGTGGAGCCCAAACTATATCAGGCGCATGATATACCACTGACGTAATTTACTACTTTCTATTGAAAAACAGAAATTAATTTGAAATATATGATTAATATAATTTAAAATTTCTCGGGAACTATCGATCATAGCGAGGTAAATTTTATTTCAATCGATAGAAAATTTTATTTCACTATTTTAGAGTTATTAAATTTGAAATTAGAACGAAAATTACTCTTTTAAATTTAAAATTACTGAAATTTAGGTTCTCTAACAATGAAACAATGCTGTTTAACGTCTCGCAGTAATATGGCTCGAGTTTTATTGTTGGTGACGTCAGAGCGTTACCGAGAGATCTGGGCTATTATATTAGTAATTCATATTCTCTTCACTAATGCAACAAATGTTTCCGATTAAAGCAAATGTAATTTTCTGCGCGTTTTTTTAAAAAAAACAGAATCCCTACGAAGCCCGAAGCTCGTCCTCGAGTAAGTGTAAGGAACGCGAGTCCTCGTGGGTTAATTGTAGCCGATAGATCAAAATATGCTCAACGGACTTGGCATACTGAGGTTTCTCTGGATGGTACACAAAACGTGAAGAGTAAGCTTCAGAAAACACATACTCAATTAATTATCTTAGAAAAATCTCTTCAGCGGTCTTGGCGAGGTTCCATTGTTGACATTTAAGAGAGCTGTAGAAACATAAAAGGTGTGGTGCTGCCATCTACATTTGTATTGATGAACCTTATCTTCTTTCAATCGTAACAATGTTTAAAGATTTCTTTTACAAGTTTAAATATTAGAAGAGATAAATCACAAAAGGAAACTTATATTTTGGCAACATTTAATGAGTCTAATTAGTTTAAAAATCAAAACCTCTTTAATTACTGTTTAAAAGTTTAATTTTCTTTTCAAATAGCGATTCACATTCTTGGCAGTGTTATATATATCCTTTGAATGAAAATCAAGCTCATTGAGATAAGATCAGCAAAATGAAGCATTGATCAAAATTTTACATTACATTACGTAAATCGCTACGAAATGACGGGGGTAACTTCCAGTTTGGAGTCTCACTTTTAGCACAGTCCGACATGATGGCGTTTGTGATGAAATATGCAATTTCAAAGCGATTGTTATGAGAGAAAATACCGTTGCTTTACAAGCGACAACCACCTATCTTTTTTACCACCTATCTTTTTTTTACTGTATCACTATTGTTATCTCTATTTTTTTTACAATTAATTTTGTACTATTTTTTTTATTGTTTTACTATTTTTTTTATTATTATTTTATTTTTTGGATTATTAATTTATTATTTATTATTATTTTATTTATTTATTTTATTATTTTTATTATTATTTTTTTACTATTTATTTTACTATTTTTTATTTTTATCACTACTTTTTTACCACCTTTCTTTTTTTACAACTTTTTTTTACCATCTATCTAATTTTTGAAATTTCAAAGAAGAAAAAACTGAATTTTTCTTAACCAATAACAGATATTTCTGCGTTTTTTCGCATTTAGTTGAAATATACGGTCTCATGTTTATATCAGATTTTTAAAAAAATTCAGAAATATTCGTTATTGGTTACGAAAAATTCAGCTTTTCAATTTTTTTGAAATATCAAAAAATTGAGATAGGTGGCGCTGCTTATAAAGCGACGATATCTAAATTGTAATACGATATTGAATAAAAACGGAAATTGAAATTTACTTCGAGTATCGAAAGGGTGAGGATATCACAGCACCATATACATTTTAACCTTTTTGTTATGTTTACGAATAATTTCTATAAACACTGAATATTTTTCTTACAAAACTTTCAATAAATAAATTGTCTGCTTACTAGACAAAAAATCAGCCAAAAAAAAAGGCGTAGATGTATAAAAAATATTCAGATATTCATATAGTCTGGGAAAAAAATAGCAAGAAATAAACTTTAGAAAATATAATTATATAACGAATCATCGTTATATCGAATCACTTAGCAAAAAGGATTTAAGATACGACTGGGAAGATATTAGATTAAATTCTTTGAATTAATACATTATTTTTAGTGTTTCTCCTACTATTAATTATTTTCAACGAACTGTTCTTTTGTGTTTTTAATGTTATCCAGAAATCAGGACAGATAGCCATCTATGTATTTAAAATAATTTGGTAAGAAAACCTTCAGCGAGTCCGCCAGCCTCAATCACTCTACCGATTTCGACAATTCCCTTTTTCATTTGAAAGGTTATGACGTCTAGATATATCATCAAGGGTCGCCTCCCCCCACCCCCCATTTTCGATCGAAATTGAAAAAACATTTCTCCATCATATATTCTCTTTTTTTTTTTTTTTTTTTTTTTGAAAATGGGGGGGGGGGGCAGGCGAGCGTTGATGACACATCTAGACGTCATAACCTTTCAAATGAAAACTAAATTGTCGAAATCCGTCGGGTGGTTGAAGATGGGGGATTTCTACAAGGTTTACCCATAGACAATGTACAGAGGATACTTCATTGCAAATCTAGACATCATAAGCTTTCAAATGAAAAAAGAATTGTCAAAATCCGTCGAGTGGTTGGAGCTGGCGAATTGTTTGAAGTTTTTACCATATTATTTTAAATATATAGATCCCAACAGTTCCAGCAAAATGGCGTGTCAAAAATATTGTAAAATACCTATTGTAGGTGATGGAAACTGTTTATTTAGGCGTTATCATTCTGTATTAATGGATTTGAAGACGTTCATGCCGAAATTCGTGAGAAAGTTATACAAAACATTACAACTAGATGCAGTTTATTGAAAGATTTTACAATTTAAAAGGAATCTGTTGTCTACAAAGAATATGAAATCTACTATGGCTTTATGGTCTGTTCCACTGATCCTCATGCAGTATTTAAAACTGAAAAAAGTAGTGCCTGAGAGCCTCGAAACAGTCAGGTGGAAGGGGCAGTGCTGAACCGATAGCGGTTAGTCTTAGTAAAGAAACATGGGAGGATAATTAAAAATTTGCATTTTTCAAAAAAAAAAGACTTGTGTTTTTTTATACTCTTGTATTTAAGTTGAATTGTTTCATATTTGTAAAGGTGAAATTTCGTAATCGATTTTTCCCTCATTCCTTAAACAACTAGAGTAATAATATCTTAAAAAATATCAATATGCAGCAAGAAAACTTTATTGATATTCCAATGTTTGCAAAGCAGTTCTTTTTATATATTTCTGCTGGATAAAGTTCCGAAATTAGAAGTTTGCTCTGTTGTTTAATTTTTCTGATGAACGATGATATATTTTGGGTCTTGAAATAAGAATCTTTAACATTACATTAAATTGAAGTTAAATGATTTCGTAGCGACATTAGAAATATATCCTGTTTATTTAATTATGTTGATCAATGATAATATGTCTTTCTTCTTGAATTAAAGAGCATTATTGGCATCATTCATTTGCATTATTGATATCATTCATTGGCATTATTGGTATCATTATAAATTTAAGTTTGACGAAATTGCATCGGTATTTACTTCTATTTGTACTCTTAAACAATTAATCTGCCTTCTCGTTTATAAATATTAATTAGTTTTTCGCTGCATAGTTCCATACAAAAATATATATATATATATATCAGTCTAATGAACACTTCCTTTTACATAACAAAAACTATTTTCGAATGCTGTTTAGTGAATGATAATAAATACTTCCGCAACAAAAAGAAATCTTAATTGCGAAATTATGTTCAAACAGCAAAAATATCCTTCCATATGTTAAATATGTGGCTGTTAATACATTTAGATACTAAAACAGAACATGAACGCTATATAAGTACATGAACATATCGTCCACTAAATGTAAACTGAATAGTTTAGTAACAAATATTTCATTCTTTAAAATATAGGTTCAGCAAAACATATTTGACTATATGACGGAGTGATAGCAATAAATAAAAGGCCAGAGAAATAGTTCATATAATATCAGTTAGATGGCGACACAATCTCTAATCCTCTTAATCTATCGTGAACAACGACGATTTTTTCCTTTCTCGTATACGAAGAGAAAGTATTGTGATCGTCAAAAAATTCGAACTCGAGAGATTTTGACGAATCTCCACGTTTTAGACCTCCCTGAGTCCGAAAAACACAATTTTGGAAATATATCTGTCTGTGCGTCCCTGTATCTGTCTGTGAACATGATAGCTTAAAAACCGTTATGGGTAGAGAGATGAAATTTGGTATGTGATCTTTAAATATAATTTGATTGTTTCTATCAAATTTTGGAGAAAATCCGTCAACGGGAAATCTGTCTGTCTGTCTGCGTTCATGTGAACACGATAACTCAAAAACTTAAATAGCTAGATGGATAAAATTTGGAGCACAGTTTTATCGTCGGGAATGTAGGTCAGTATAAAATTTTGGGCCAAATCCGTCGAAGGGTTGACTGTCTGTCGGTCTGTATAATCGTATACTTGTGAGCACAGTAACTCCTTAACAAAATGACTTAGATAAATGAAATTGGGTATGTGGCCTTCTAAGCTTAATTATAGATTTCTGTCGAATTTTTGTTTCAATCGGTTAAAAAAAGGGCGTTCAAACTGCAAATTCGATCTTCTTTATCTTACGCATCCTTATTGCGTAATCGCGCAGGCTTCTTGATTTTACTTTCACCTTTCACCTTGCTGCATGCAACTCGTGGTATGCCGCTTCGCTTTTTTTTCTCCACTTGCGTTAGGGGCACTTGGTGCGTTTTACTGCCGTTTTGCTTATTTTTTCTCTACATGTGTTAGGGAGTATACGAGAAACTTTAGGGGAGACCACTCCCGGTGATTATAGAAGCAATGTACTGTCTTCAGCTGAGTCGTTGAGTGCAGAAACCACTGACTCAATAATATCAAAATGCTGAGAGCTTTTAAAAAACTTATTATTATTTTTAAATCAATGATTTTTTTTTTACTTGTTAGATTTTATATAAGGGAAAGTCGGGTAAGACGGCGTAGAGGGTAAGATGACGAATTGGATTTTTCTCTAAAATTACCTTAGATGAATGTCCCGATTCTGCATCATCAGAGACCTATAGCGAACAGCTACCCGTGTCACACCAAATGATTCCACCCCGTTATTAGTGCGATTCACAGTACATGGTAATGTGTTTTTGAGTTGTTCCTACGCAACTTTTGCTTGTTGTTTGCAAAGGGATAGCGTTCACGGAGTAAATATTTTTGATTTATATATGTGATATTAGTAAAGAGCTAATAAAATCGTGTTCAATGATGTATTATTTTAATTTTTATGATGAGGTGATATGCGTCAGTGTTTTTATCTGAAATAAAAACGCGAAGTCGGGTAAGATGACGAACCCCTCCACGCTAATTCATGAGCTCGTCGTGCTACCTGACTGCCACTTGCCCTTTATGCAACTAACCGTCACTCCAGTGAAAAATGAGCATCTCATTAAGAAAGGAGAAACAGGAAAAAGAAGATAAATTAAAACTGTGGCAGTTGACGAAAGCTGAAGTTAATAAGACTAAACGCAACAAACCTGCTAAAAATTCTACAAAAAAGAAGAAAGTAGCTAAACGACTCCTCGACTTCAATGTTCTGAATCTGAAGACTCAACTCATTCATTTGAATTTCCTTATGTTGACGCTGATGACAATCTGGACCCAGAGGATTTCGATTATGAAGAATGCATCATTTGCTGTGAGCAAGGAAAACCGGAATTGGGATTCCAATGTTTTATTTGCAAGCTCTGGTCCCGTTCCACCTGTACTGGCTGGGACAAAATCCAAGCCCATGGCGATGCGATTTTTGCAATTGATTTCATTTCTTAAGGTTTGAATCTAAAATTTCGATTGATAATATTTCATTCGTTTTATGCTGTTACTTTAGACCGATTATGTTTGTTTCCTGTTATGTGCAATTTGTTATGATCAAGATGTGATCTCAACAGTTTTAAAGATTTTTTGATAGCTTATGGATGTTGAATTAAATTGTTATCCAAGTTCGTCATCTTACCCGCACAGTCGGGTAAGTTGACGCAAATGACTTTTTTCTAGAATAAAATTTTGGGGTCTCAAATTTGAAAATAAAATTTAAAAAAATATATCACTTTAAAGTAAAGAGTTGCAAAAACATTTTTCCGAAACAATAATTCTCCTGCAACGAATATTGAGGCCAGGAAAAATCCCCAAACCTTAAGGCCGCCATCTTACCCGACATTCCCCTACCTATGATCAGTGGTGTGGTCGCAAAATGAGCAATTCCGGGACGCTCTAAAAGCAGTGCCCGAACGTTCTAACCTAGGTGGACAAAAATCGCGCTAGTTTAAGGACGTTTCCACAATTTTTTCTTTTTTCCTTTCTCGTATACGAAGAGAAAGTCTTGTAATCGTCAAAAAATTCGAACTTGAGATTTTGACGAATCTCAACGTTTTAGACCTCCCTGAGTCCGAAAAACACAATTTTAGAATTATGTCTGTCTGCGTGTCTGTAAACACTATAACTCGAAACCTATGAGAGATACCGGGAGGAAATTTGGTATGTGGTCTTTAAACATAATTTGTAGGTTTCTATCAAATTTTGAACAAACTCCGTGAATGGGAAGTCTGTCTGTCCGCGATCATGCGAACACTATAACTCAAAAACTTGAATAGCTAGATGGATAAAATTTGGTACACAGTTTTATCGGAGTCGTACGGAGAAATTAAATAATTATTTCTACGTAAAACACACAAAACTTGAATATTTCAATTATCTGAAATTATTTGGCAATCGTTCATAAACCTACATTATTTTTTACAGGAATTCGAATTGATACAATTGATCAATTGATTTTTAAACTGTTAGAATTATCTACTGTCTTATTACTATCGTAGGACAATAAAAATAAGTCACTGAGTTCATTAATAGTGACAGAGATAATCTGCTTTTGGTTGCATGAAAAATGAACTAAGAATTTAAATAAATTTCCCAATTTTATCGTTTTCCTATTCTTTTTACTTTCGTATACGAAGTATACAAAGAGAAAGTATTGTAATCGTCAAAAAATTCGAACTCGAGATTTTGACGGATCTCCACGTTTTAGACCTCTCTGAGTCCGAAAAACACAATTTTGGAATTATATCTGTCAGTGAACACGATAACTCGAAACCTATTAGAGCTACGGGGATGAAATTTGGTATGTGAACTTGACACATAATTTGTAGGTTTCTCTCAAACTTTGGACAAAATCCGTCCTCGGGAAGTCTGTCTGTCCGCGAACGCAGGACGGCACGTATTTGGCGCTCGGTGTTTGACGCGAGGCTATTTCCGTCTTGGCGGGTGTGACCTTGGCGCGCTCTAAAGGAAACTAAGGATTTCATTCTGGGTTTCAGCAGAGCCGTCATGGTTTCAGTAGGTTCGATTTTTTTTATCTAAGCGCGGAGAGATAGGGTTGCCATAATTGCCAAGCATTGATACGGGGGCGTTTAGGTGCTAAATAAATAAAACATGAAAACAGTGGGTACGTAATAGCTTATTTTACTCTGATAAAAAATCAATTAAATTTAAGCAATCTAAAAAATGAAGGCGTAGAATAATAAAAAAAGATGAGAAGTTAATCCTTTTTTAACCCAGTCACACTAAGCTGATTTTACTTTTTTAATTGTTATCATTTTCCTTTTAGACATAATCATAAAAATGGGAAGATGGAAGATTTATGGAGTACCCGCCCCCCGCAGGGGGACTACCTCCTATCTTGCGAAAGTAAGAGTCCTTGGCTTTGAAGTATTTGGCCTTAACTTTCCACAATTCGATGGGAACAGAAGGATGTTAAATAATCGTCGTCGAGTAGCTCTGGTCAAGTGGAGAAGGAGCAGCAACCTACACCTTCACGTCAAAGTCGAGGCTGGAACTGAAGTCATAAAAATAGGCGCAGGTCATTTTAAAATTATAATGACTCAGAGTTTAGGAAGCAAACGGGACAAATAGTATACGGGACTTATGGCAACCTTAGTTAGAAGGAAAATGACACCTTTTTGGGAAGTATACCAGAAAATTTAGGGGAGACCACTCCCGCTGGTTATTCTCGTGAAAAGAAAGCAGTGACGGGAGTGAACAGTGAAAAGCAGCAGTGGACGCACCGGGACGCCCGATGCGTTCTGGCTCCTCTACATCCCTGCATAGATGTGGCTTTTCTTGACTCATGTAAATATCTTTCATTTATTTGTTTATAACGAGAAAACTCGTGCTTAATATTGAATATCATCGATTTTTAATAATATATGAGATAGTAGTTATTGTATAATTCTTTAGCCACTTTCCTTTACTAACCTTTTTAAAATACAGGATACGCATAATCACCGGATAAAAAATGGGAAAATAAAGTTTGTTTTAAAACGAATGTGGAAACTATTATATTTATAACGAAAAAGCTCTGTGAGAAAACTATTTTATTTAAATGAGTTTTATTGTCGTGCATGGCAACAGCGAGCCTTTTTATACAGTGCAACCTCTCTCTTCAACGGCACCCTCCGTTCCTAGGAAAATCGTGTACTCAGGAGGATAGTAGCTCTAAAGGGGTTTCATAATTATTCTAAAAGAGAGTGGTTTAAATCTTTACACTTTAATACAAATGCGATTTTTAAAATTCGGGAGATATTCCATATAAGTGATAATATATGCAATATATGCACTTTCCCAAGTGTATCGTGGGCATACCTGACTTTTTTTCTTTCTCTCTCCTCTTCTAAATTATGTTACGGAATTCGTTTTTTTAAATCGTTTTTTTTAATTCTAAATTGTGTTATAGGAACTATTTTGTTGTTGTTTCATTTCTTTTTCAAATTTTTTAAAAATTTTTTCCTGTCTCGACTTTTTTTTCTTTCCTCTTCTAAATTATGTTACGGAATTCGTTTTTTCGTATCGTTTTTTAAATTCTAAATTGTGTTTTAGAAATTGTTTTGTTGTTGTTTTTTTCTTTTTCAAAATTGTTTTTTTTAATTTTTTGCCTGTCTCTCTTTTCTAAATTGTATCTGAGACTTCGTTTTTTTGTCAAACATTTTATTTACTATTTATAAGATTTTATAAATTTTTAATTTTTTGTTTATTTTATGCATGTATCTTTAGTTATTACGTTTACTCGTATTTATTTATTATTTATATTTGTAATCACTTATTATGTTTGTTTTTTGTATTTTATTATATTCATATTTGTATTTTATTATATTCATATTTGTATTTTGTATTGTATTAACTAATTTTTTGTATTATATTGTATACTTCTATTGTATTGTATTGTATTACCTAATTTTTTGTATTTCATTGTATACTTCTATTATATTGTATTGTATTACTTTAATATTTGTATTGGAATTTTTTTCGCGTGGGTCGGCGTGGGCAATAAAAAAAAAAGAGGATTTCATGTTTTGAAATGCATATACAAAAGTAAAATACGTAATTTAACAAGCCCTAATTCGTTATTTCTGATAAAGCGAATGTTAATAATAATCTAAAGAAAAAATTACTTTATTTGAGAAATTCATTTACCCACCCCCCTTTTTTCGAAAAAAGAAACAATTTATGTCTGCTTGGATCTTTGGGCTTTACCGGATTTCACTTTGCCTTTTTAAATGGGAAAATAAATCCCTACTCGTTTCGCTGATAGTTGTTCACGAATGGGCAATAATATAATCTATTTTTCCTGTAGTCTCTTGAGATGAAAGTTTCATTTACTGATGATCGCAACCCATATCAGCAGCTTCTTTGTCAGTGTCCGAACCAGCGGCTGAAAGGCTTCAATGAACTCTTAAATGCCCAACCCCGATAGAGGTTGAATTTCACATTTTTCTTCACATTGGGAAAGGAATGATTAATTTTGATCTGATTTCCTGCATTGTTTTTGAGTGTGTGAAATTTTTTCTTTTTTCTTTTCACCTTTTCATTTTTTCTTAATAAAAGTCCAAGGTCAGTGAGTCGAAAGGAATGTATTTCATTGAAGTTTAACAGGAAACCAACCCGGCCGCTCAGAGGGGTTTAAGTGACCTTAAATAGAGGTTATTTTAATACTATGTAGATTGGTCAAAAATTCTGTGCCAAATAAAAGTTGCCGTTGAAAGGAATGGTCGCTATGGAGGCGCGGTGGCCTAGAGAAGTTTTACTAATATTTTTGCTTACATGGAAAATTGCATTGCTGGCTGAGCGGTGCGATTTTGTCTGAGGAATTGCTCGTTTTGAAGTGCATTGCAAACCTTTCATGTAACTCATCTCATACAAAACCAGCGGGAGTGGCCTCCCTTAAACTTTCTCGTATACTTCTCAAAAATTTGTCATTTCCCCTCCCCTGCGTGGATAAAAAATTCGAACCTACTGTAACCTAGAATGCAATGACGATCAGAAGGTTTTTCATTGTAGATTATAGCGATAGTAAAATATTTAAGCGAAGAACCAAATTCAAAGAGATGCGTATGTATTAAAACTTAGCAATATGTATTTTCTAGCAAGCTCCGCTAATGCATGCACAGAGATTAATTACTTCCAGTACGCAAGTAAAAACTAGGTAAAGAATCAATTTCAAAGATGTATGTACCGATTTTCGGCTCTTGGACGGCTCAAGGACAAACTGGCGTAATTCGCTCCATAGCTTTCGCATGCACAGAAGTTTGCTTCCAGTACGCATGCGCGTGGAGAGACGGATTCTTTTCTAAAGTAAATTAAACAGACCGACAGACAGTCAACCCTTTGACGGATTAGGCCCAAAAGTTTACACGGACCTACATTCATGACGATAAAACTGTGTACCAAATTTTATCTATCTATCTTCAAGTTTTTGAGTTATAGTGTTCGCATGACCGCGGACATACAAGCAGATAGACTTCTCGTTGACGGATTTTGTCCAAAATGTGATAGAAACCTAGAAATTATATTTAAAGACCACATACCAAATTTCATCCCCGTAGCTCTAATAACTTTCGAGTTATAGTTTTCACAGACAGACAGACAAATAATTCCAAAATTGTGTTTTTTCGGACTCAGGAGGTCTAAAACGTGGAGATTCGTCAAAATCTCGAGCTCGAATTTTTTGACGATTACAATACTTTCTCTTTGTATACTTCGTATACGAGAAAGTAAAAAGTCATTTAAATCTATACTTACAAAAGGCATTGTTTGTGTGTGTGTGTGCGTGCGTGCGATGTCCAGACGAATCTATCGCACTTACAGTCATGAAATTTGGCACACAGGTAGACGTAATGGTGACTCATTGCACCTCGAAGCCAGAAGTTTAAAATTTAATCTACAAAATTTTTTATTGAATGTTTTGTGTTGTTTTGGGTCATTTTTGGCACGTTTACGACTATAGTATCTTTTCTAATGAACGCTAAAAAATAATCAATGCACCATAGGATAGAACAAACAATTTCCTTTCTAATGAAGTTTGTTTTGAATTTCTAACGTAATTTACTGAATTTTGAGAAATTTGTAATTAATAGTCACTTTTATGGAAGTTTTTTTCAAATTTTCTCATCTGACGTTCTAACAACTCTATAATTTTCATCTTTTTCAGTTTATAACTGGAATGTTTCTGTCGGATTCAAAACAAGAACGGTTAAAATATCTTATTCGCTTTTTATAAAATTAATTTTTCCCTGATCAGTTCAAACAGTTTTTTTGCTAGCCAGATTTGACAGCGAGAGTTTCTCCGGATGATTTCAGAATGCATTGTTGCAATTTCATTGGCTGGTGATGACTTTCCTCGCAGGAGGTGACGTAATATGCTTTCTACAATCCGATTTCTTCCGGTGACGTCATTACATTCGTGTCATTGTCGAAAATCAATAATGTGCATCTTTTGTTTTGATTTTGTTTTCAAAACTTTTTCGTGTAATTGTGGGCATTTTTTCCCATTTTGTTGAAGTCCTGATTCCACGGTCAACGCCGTGCGCGTACTGCTAGTTATTGAATAAAACCCCTATGGAATCATTTTTACTTTCTCGTATACAAAGTATACAAAGAGAAAGTATTTTAATCGTCAAAAAATTCGAACTCGAGATTTTGACGAATCTCCACGTTTTAGACCTCCCTGAGTCCTAAAAACACAATTTGGGAATTATGTCTGTCTGTTAACACGATAACTCGAAAACTATTAGAGCTACGGGGATGAAATTTGGTATGTGGTCTTTAAACATAATTTGTAGGTTTCTATCAAATTTTGGAGAAAATCCGTCAAAGGGAAGTCTGTCTGTCTGTATGTTCGAGGTCATGCGAACGCTATAACTCAAAAACTTGAAAAGCCAGATGGATAAAATTTGGTCAACAGTTTTTTCGTCATTAATGCAGGTCCGTATCAAATTTTGGGCCATCCGTCAACAGGCTGACTCTCTGTCGGTCTGTATAATCGTATATTTGTTCATTTTTAATCCGATTCTCATGCGCATGCGTACTGGTAGCCATCTGTGCGCGCGGAAGGATTACGTCAGTTTGTCCTTGAGCCAGCAAGAGTGGAAATCGGTACGCATCTCTTTTAATTTGATTCTTTACCTAAATATTTTCTGATAGTTTTTGGATCCTGGGTTACAGTAGGTTTGAATTTTTTTATCCATGCGGGGGGGGAGGGGAAACAGTACCTTTTTTGGTACGTACGAGTGTACGAGAAAGTTTAGGGGAGACCATTCCCGCTGGTTTGTAACAACTCTCAACCCTGCGATCAATTTCAGTGCTTCCACAACACTGCAACAACCACCTTTACATTCGACGATGCAATTTTCCTGTAAATATTTAACAAAGGAAGTTTCCGTTGTCGCCATGCATCACAATAAAATTCTTCGAACATATACACTCACGTGAATGAATACAAAGGAATGAAACGCATACATAAACAACACATATTTTTTGAATTTATGTTTTAATGGAATTGTTTAATTTTCAGAGAAACTTTAGAGACAGCGACAAACTGCAAAATTTCACCGATTTATTTCTATTTAAGTTTACGAATTCTAAGAATTCATACCAGACCATTTCCTGTTTCTGAAAATCATCGTCTGAAGTTTATCCAACTTATAAAATATAATTTATTCTTCCCATGAATGTATATTTTCAGCATTTTGTATTAAACTAGTCCGGTTCGAGATAAGATTGTCCTGACTGCGTTAAATACACTGAAGAACCAAAAAAAAAAACTGGTACACCTGCCTAATATCGCGCAGACATCAAGGGTACACGAGTGGGCCTTCGTCTCCGAAAGCCCACATCGATGATGTTTCGTTGAATGGTTCGCACGCTGATACTTGTTGATGGCCCAGCATTGAAATCTGCAGCAATTTGCGGAAGGGTTGCACGTCTGTCACGTTTAGTGATTCTCGTCAGTCGTCGGTGGTCCCGTTCTTGCATGATTTTTTTCCGGCCGCAGCGATGTCGTAGATTTGATGTTTCAGCGGATTCCCGATATTCACGGCACACTCGTGAAATGGTCGTACGTGAAAATCCAAATTTAATCGCTACCTCGGAGATGCTATGTCCCATCTCTCGTGCGCCGACTATAACAACACGTTCAAACTCACTTAAATCTTGATAACCTGCCATTGTAGCAGCAGTAACCGATCTAACAACTGTGCCAGACACTTGTTGTCGTATATAGGCGTTGCCGACCGCAGCGCCGTACTCTGATTGGTTCCATATCTCTTTATTTGCGTACGCATGCCTGTACCAGTTTTTTTTTTTTGCTCCGTAGTGTATTAAACCATTAAATCCTGTTCAGTTTATTTATTTTAGGTTGGGAAATTCAACTCTTACTGTATAGGACCCTATTAGCACAAGATCCTGTACAATATTGCTACGATATCCTCACGATATTGTGCGGTATTCAGAATATTGAATAACATCGCGAGGATATCGTACAATATCTTTTGCTAATAGGGGAATTATTTTGTTTGCTAAGGTTTTTAAAAGATGGTTATGATTCATTATGTGAATACGTGGGAGATGTGGCGATCGATATAATACAGTAAAATCTGTCTATAACGAAGCGGTACGGACCTAGAAATTATACTGTTATAGACCAGACTTTCACAACCTGTGGTACACGTACCCAAGGGGGTATGTGAAAGATCAGTCAGGGGTACACGAACTCAAAGTCGGTAATGGCGGACACAAGAAAACATAAGGGATTAAAAATATAACAAAATTTTGTTTCCCCAAATTCGTGTGAAATGTAAAAGTTAAAGTTGTGCAAGTCCTAAAGCCTACCCTCAAAGTAAGGGAAAACCCCGAAACTTTCTCGTATACGACCAGTAATGTGGGGTGGGTAAATACCCAGTGTGTAGGTAAATATTTTTGTAGTATAAACCAGAGTATTTACCCAAGGCCTCGGTATTTTGAGGAAAAAAATATGAATGGTGATTTACAATGAAACATTTAAAATTTATGTATTCACAAAAACTCGATATTTTGCAAAAAAACAGCGGGAGTGGCCTCCACGAAGCTTTCTCGCATACGACCAGTAATGTGGGGTGGGTAAACACACAATGGGTATGTAAATATTTTTGGGGTATTTACCCAAGGCCTGGTTATTTTGAAAAAAATTCATGAATGGTGATTTATTTAATTATTAATTTTATTTTATGAAACATATAAAATTAATGAATTGCGAAAAACTTAATATTTTGCAAAACAATTGCGTATGTTCGCTATTTTTAAGCGCGCTGAGGTACACAACTTTATTCAACGTTTTTAAGTACGAAATCTTACTATAGATATCACGCAAGATTTCATCATACCTCTGGTTAATCACAGGTGTCCATCTGGAGAATGTCAGAACGAAGTTTCGTTTTAGGGGGTTGCCATAATTTCCGAAGCGCATGTTTGTCGCTCGCTGCAGTGTCCTTCGTAGACCCCCAAGGTCAAAAGCCAACCATACTGACTTGAGTAAAATAAGCGGAAACATGGAGATTCATCAAAATCTCGAGTTCGAATTTTTACTTTCTTGTATACGAAGTACACAAAGAGAAAGTATTGTAATCGTCAAAAAATTCGAACTCGAGATTTTGACGAATCTCCACGTTTTAGACCTCCCTCAGTCCGAAAAACACAATTTTGGAATTATGTGTGTCTGTGAACACAATAAGTGGAAAAGTATTAGAGCTACGGGGATGAAATTTGGTATGTAGTCTTTAAACATAATTCCGGTATGTGAACACTATAACTCAAAAACTTGAAGATAGATAGATAAAATTTGGTACGCAGTTTTATCGTCATGAATGTAGGTCCGTATAAAATTTTGGGCCAAATCCGTCAAAGGGTTGACTGTCTGTCGGTCTGTATAATTTACTTTTGAAAAGAATCTGTCGTCTCCACGCGCATGCGTACTGAAAGCAATCTTCTGTGCATACGAAAACTATGGGGCGAATTACGCCAGTTTGTCCTTGAACCGCCCAAGAGCGGAAAATCGGCACTCATCTCTTTGAAATTGAGTCTTTGCCTAGTTTTTACTTGCGTACTGGAAGTAATTAATCTCTGTGCATGCATTAGCGGAGCTTGCTAGAAAATAAATATTGCTAAGTTTTAATAAATACGCATCTCTTTGAATCTGAATCTTCACCTAAATATTTTACAGTCGCTACAATCTGCAATGGAAAACCTTCTGATAGTCATTGCATTCTGGGTTACAGTAGGTTCGAATTTTTTATCCACGCAGGGGGAGGGGAAATGACAAATTTTTGAGAAGTATACAAGAAAGTTTAGGCCACTCCAGCTGATTTGAAGAATGCTTTCTCTTTGTATACTTCGTATATAAGAAAGTAAAAAGTAATGGTTCCTTTAGATCTATTTCCTATAAACTATTCCATAAAAAATATCCGTCCAGAAAAGGAAATTCCAAGCATACGATATTGACAGCATTGTCATTTTGAGGTGGCTTTCGTGGAACACCTGTATATAAAATATACTTACTAAAGATACAATCAAACGTGCCTCATCAATTATTTCCCCTTTCTACACAGTCACTTAGTAAATATAACCCAGATCCATATCATTTATGCTTGAAGACGAAGAGTTAATTCCCTTATCACGAGCATTTGATAGATACGAAAGTAGTGGAAAGGAAATAAAAATACAGTAGAGTCTCCCTACAGCGAATTTCTCCCTATAACGAAATTTTTAATCGGAATGTTAAATAACATTCAAAATATTCTCCATATAACGAAGTGGTTGTCTCCCTATAACGAATTTTTTCAGATCTTTATCTTTTCGACTTTTGTCATTTTTGCAGAAAGTTGCTAATTTCTGTGCACACAAATCGCTCACAAGTGCCTATTTCTGGAACCACTCGCATTGTTCATTCCAGCGATAACACATAACAATAGAATGCTATGTGAAGGGTAATGCAGTTGTGGGGACTGGGTTTCTACAGAGGGAGCAACATTTCTACGGTCAAGATTCCAAGAATCGGGGTGGAGTTGGGATGGAAACAGCAAATGGATGTGACAATACGCATTTTATGTTTATCCGTACTAGTACATATTATTCTCTAAATTGGTGAATTGGCTTCATTTTTGAGCATTTTATTTATACAATAAAAATTAGTATAATTTTAATAAATTTATAATAAATATTACTTCATTTTTAATTAAGTCATAATTAAATATTTTTGAACTTATCGCACATACTAAAAGATTTATAACATTTACTTAAATAACTGCAAAAATCTCTAATCTCCGTATAACGAAATTTTCTCTAGAGCGAATTTTTCAACTGGAACCAAGCGATTTCGTTATAGGTAGATTCCACTGTACATTCCAAGGAGAAATGTCTGAAAAGAAAATCAGTCGATAAAATTTGATCTTTGACATGTAAGCCTCCCACTTTCAAAAGCCATTTGTGAATTGCTGTATTTCCCAAACTGATTTAGATATAGGCCATTTAATTGAATATTGTTACGGAACCTGTCTGAAAGTTACGGAAGTCAATGTTTTGATAATAAGGAAGAATGAAGCAATTCAAGCAAGAAGTAAATTGTTTTCCTTACATCATCCCGCATGTGTCACACTCAATGAAATCTTCCCGCATGTGTCACACTCAATGAAATCTTCCCGTAAGTGTCACACTCAATGAAATTCATTCTTCTCATCATTTTCCTCATCTAATTAAAAGCAAATAATCTCCTCGGTTGTAGCAAACATCATTCCTCTATCAAATCGGTGCAAATTGCCTCTTCATTCGAGAGATTTCCCGTCAAATTTGACGTGTTACACAGAGATACTCTGTGGATATATATACCTCGCTAACCATCTTGTTTTCCTTTCTTTTGTCATCCGCCTTCTTTTTGCGATGGGCTCTTCGTCGGTATTCTTCGTAAAAAATATAGTAAACTAATTCATGATTGTAAAGTATTAAATTTTAGTAAAAAATATATACAAAATATGTACATAATAATTCAAAAACCATGAAATTCTCAGCTTGTCAAACGTAAGTCAGAAGTTAAAATTTCAAAGGAATTCTTTTTCGAAATTCTAATCAAAACAAAGCACTTCTCTGCTTGTCAAATGTTGCCAAAAAATATTGTCAAATTATATCATCACGATTGGAATAAATAATCAGATGCAGCGTGGCGTTCAAACTATATCACGCGCATGATATACCACTGACGCAATTTACTACTTTCTATTGAAAAACGGAAATTAATTTGAAATATATGATTAATAGAATTTAAAATTTCTCGGGAACTGTTGATCATAGCGAGATAAATTTTATATCAATCGATAGCAAATTTTATTTTACTATTTTACAGCTATTAAATTTGAAATTAGAACGACAATTACTCTTTTAAATTTAAAATTACTGAAATTTAGGTTCTCTAACAATGAAATAATGCTGTTTAACGTCTCGCAGTGCTACGGCTGGAGTTTTATTGTTGGTGACGTCAGAGAGTTACCGAGAGACAGATCTGGGCTATTATATTAGTAATGAGATAGTTCTCATATTTACTTCATTGATTTGAAATTATTACTGTAGCCTGTGATAACTGAAGCTGAGAGTATGTAGACAGTTACGAGGAACTGTTTCGCAAGTGAATAGTGAAAGAGAACTATGTAGACAACTACGAGGAACTGTTTCGCAAGTGAATAGTGAAAGAGAACTATGTAGACAGCTACGAGGAACTATTTCGCAAATGAATAGTGAAAGAGAACTATGAAATTAAACTACTTCCGTTTTAAATATAGAGCGTTATTACAGACCTACTTATACATTACTGGCCATTTGGAGTTAATTTGAATACAACGGTTCACGATCAATGTGGAGAATCGTGGAACCTACAATCGTAGGAACTCACATTTTACAGTGAAGACTTTATCACTAGGCCAATTAGGGGACCGTCCACAAATTAATGAAGAAGGAAATGATTTGGACTCACTACGTCTCACAGGAAGCTGATAAAATTTTGAAACTTTCATCAATCGTTTTGTTTCTCATACACATTGTTTACGTGCATTTTCGTAATAATTGCATGAATATTTGGGCAGATATAAAGGCTTCTTTAAAACGTCCCAAATTTTTCGCATGTTTTTTGCTTATAAAATGCAGTTTTCATCCAAATTTTGCGAAACCTACAGAATACTCTACAAGTATTAGAAAATAAATTTTATAAAAAGAGTTTAGTCTGTCTGCTTTAGAGGTTTCTAAAAACATATTTTTGTCAGTGTACTCCAAAAAAAAGAGATTTTTTTATTATAATTATTTTCTACGTTTTAGTCTTTTAATTTATAGTATTTTTATACAAATAATGGACTTGGATATCAATTTTTTTCTTAAATTTACTACTAGGTGATGCCATTTTTTATGGAATAAAAATTTAATTAAAATTATTCGATTAACTAATAATTAAGATACGAAAATATTAAAATAGGCTGCTGAAATCAAGAATCCACAGGTGTCCACAATTAGAAACCTCTAAAGCAGACCATTCACCGCTCTTCCGAAACGGAATTTTTGGAACATGGGAAGGAAAAACCTATCTTCAAGGTCGAAAACCTCTCAAATTTGGAGCAAATGATTCGAAGTGGTGGAATTCAAAAGAACTGAAAATCCAGAACTCAATCCGCCGATTCCAAATTGAGACCTCGATGCGAGGGAAGCGGCAAAGCAAAGGATCTGGCACCTCGCTTCGATGCTAGAAATGAAACTCTAAATCCCCCGCGTGGGGGAAGTGGAGTCTGGGTAGAAGGAATTCTGCGACTTTGAATCCTTGTCTTAAAACAAACTTTGGAGTATCCGTGAATGCTTTGCTTAATTTTTCGACTAAAATGATGTGTGAAAAAAAAACGGCCTTAGAACAAATGGCACAGCTAGTCCTCTTGTGAATGCCCAGATTAAAGCCGGCCATTCACTTGAAGGACAACCATGCCATTTGTCCTAAACCCATTTCCCCCCATCCATTTTAGTCGAAAAATACAGGCTCGCCATTCACTTGTACTTAAAAGACGCTACCTCTGAACGAACCCAGATAGCAAAGAAGGTTGCGGAAAGGATGCCATTTCACTTTCCGTAGGCTGTCCGCGAAAGCATTTCCGCGCAAACCGTTCCGGAAACCATTCAAGCAAGGTTTACATAGGAAAGCTTTTTATGAACCACCTGTCGTAACGTGTGTAGCCCCGTCAGGTATCGTGGTTATTTCGTTTGCCTTCCAACTCTAGGAACACGTGTTCGATCCCCGGCTCTGAGGAATTTGCAGGGGTACGGCTTTGAAAAGGGGGTTCCTTTCTGTAGGAATACGCCTTCGAAGGGGGTCCTATTTTTTCCGCCGAAGGAGGGCTCTTAACAATGTTTTGAAAAGGAATGAAACAAGCTTGAGGAAAGCCTGAAACAAGCTTGTAATAAAAGCTTGGGGAAATCTTACTAAAAACCTTACAGAAAACCTTGTTTCTTGTTGACTAGCGAACCTTTCCGCTACCTTGCCGAAAGGTTCAACCCTTGTCACGGAAACCTTTGTGACAACCCTTTATCCTTGCTGACGACAAGGTTTCCAAAACCTTTTAGACAAGCTTTCTTTGCTATCTGGAAAGGTGGAGGGAGCGATCTTCGTTCCCTCTCTACAGCTGCTTGTCGATTGCTCTTCGATTTTCCCCAGTCAGCAAATTTTAATTTATGCTACCCTCAAAGCGAGGCTTCAATCTACGCAAGACATTTCACTTTTTGCTAGCCTCTTTCAGGGTCCCCCTGAAGCGAGACTCTAAACTCCAACGTTTTCGATCCGATTTCAGTCCAGACGGAATTCTAACCACCACAAGCCATTTGGCTGATTTCCATAGATTTTGGTGGCTTTTTTCTTCTCGCGTTCCGAAATATCCGGTTTATCTGTGAAGTGAATGACCGATTTAACACATAAGGAAGGGAGTGAAATATTGATTGCAAAATTCGGTCTTTATGAACATGAAACAAGTCTAGTTAAAAAGCCAGCGGGAGTGGTCTCCCCTAAACTTTCTCGTATACTCCTAACACATGTAGGGGAAAAAATAAGCTAAAATCCCTAACGCAATAGAGATAAAAAAATAAGCGAAATTAAGTCAGTTCCGCAAACTCGCTCGGATCAAAATTTGAATCTGCTCTATTCCCAGAACGCAACAAGTTTCTCCAGCACACGTTGAAACGACAAAACAAACGGAAATAAAATAATCCGAGCAGGATCAGATTTCGGCAAAAGGGAGAAAAAGGAACCAAAAGGGAAGAAGAAAGCTCCAAGCAGGAGCCGCTGAATATCATGCACAGAAGGTTGGGTCCAATACGCATGCGCGTGGAGATAAGGATTTGTTTCAAAAGTAAAATTATACAGACAGTCAACCCGTTGACGGATTTGGCCCAATATTTTATACAGACGTACATTCATGACGATAAAACTGTGGGCCAAATTTTATCCATCTAGCTATTCCAGTTTTTGAGTTATAGTGTTCATATGACCGCGGACATATAGACAGACAGACTTCCCGTTCACGGATTTTGTCCAAAATTTGATAGAAACCTACAAATTATGTTTAAAGACCACATACTCAAATTTCATCCCCGTAGCTCTAATAGTTTTCGAGTTATCGTGTTCGCAGACAGACACACAAACACACACACAGACAGACATGATTCCAAAATTTTTTGGACTCAGGGAGGTCTAAAACGTGGTGATTCGTCAAAATCTCGAGTTGGAATTTTTTGACGATTAAAATACTTTCTCTTTGTGTATTTCGTATACGAGAAAGTAAAAATGTATAAACATGATCGTCCCACATCTGCAACTGACATATCAGAGTTAGAATCATTAACTTTAACGGACACAAATTTCGCAACAAATATTTTCTTACATTATTTACCTATGTTTTGCCCAACGTATTTATCGTAGTTTATATAAACTTAATATCACGATAACCTTGCCTTTGACCTTTCTTCCAACCTCTTCTTTAATGAATTGCTGCATTCTTTGAAATTTCTCGCCTTCATCACTGTCAGATCTAAAATATTTGTTTAGGTTTAGAGTTCCACTTCGATTGATAACATATCCTTCGATAAAAAGGCATGAATCTATGACATGATAAAATCCTCACGCGCATTGAAACAAAAATGCAATTTCATCTAAAATACATTGGTTTAGAAAAAGAAAAGGACAAATGCAAAGAATGTCCGACTAGGGTTAATGTAACAGTGATTTAGATGATAAAATAGATCAAATTCTCTAAACATATTTGAGCGATGAGTTTAAGATAAAAACAGCTTTTTAAAAAATATTTTGTAATGTGTATTAGTTTCATCCCAAAATACACGAACACGTGCAGTTGTGAAAATTTGTCAGTTCGACGCATCTGTGTTCGAGTGAGGAAATACTGAACACATAAAAAGAAGGAAATAAGACAGCTTTTTCTAATTGAAAACGGTGGGATCTCACCCAGCTTATTGAAAACAACTTTTCAATATTAAAAAAAGAGTCTTACGTCATCTTGAAATAATGTAAATTTCAGTGGCGAATCCAGAATTTGTGTCCAGGGGGGGGGGCTGAGGTATAAAAAGTTTTGTATCGCGTGACGAATGTCAAATCTTATGGCAAATGTAAACCAAAGCGTTTTAACTTTACAGACTTTACTCCCTGACAATAAGAATCATAAAGAACACTAAAATACTTTCGATAATTTAACAAACCAGAGGGAGTGTTCTCCCCTAAACTTTCCCCTTCCCCGTGTGGCTAAAAAAATTCGAACCTACTGTTATCCAGAATCCAATGAATATCAGAAGGTTTTTCATTATAGTGATTGAAAAATATCTAGGTAAAGAATCAAATTCAAAGAGATGCGTACCGAATAAAATGCATGTATCACACACTTTCACTCTTACCGGCTCAAGGACAAACTGGCGTAATTCGCTACTTCGTAATGAAATTCCGTTCCGGTCCTTTCGCGTGCATAGAAGATTGCTTCCAGTACGCATGCGCGTGGAGATAACGGATTCTCTTCAATAGTAAATTATACAGACCGACAGACAGTCAGCCCTTTGACGGATGTGGCCCAAAATTTTATACGGTCCTACATTCATGACGATAAAACTGTGTACAAAATTTTATCCGTCTAGCTATTCAAGTTTTTGAGTTATAGCGTTCGCATGACAGAGGACAGACAGACAGATTTCCCGTGGACGGATTTTGTCCAAAATTTGACAGAAACCTACAGATTATGTACAGAAATCACATACCAAATTTCATCCCCGTAGCTTTAATAGTTCGTGTTCACAGACAGACATAATTCCCAAATTGTGTTTTTCGGACTCAGGGAGGTCTAAAATGTGGAGATTCATCAAAATCTCGAGTTCGAATTTTTTGACGATTACAATACTTTTTCTTTGTATACTTCGTATACGAGAAAGTAAAAACATGAAATATCTAACAGAAACATGTTTTTGACCGTGTCAGCGCTGCAAATACGAGTGAAATGACTACAAAAGTGGGAAAAATTTCGAGCCTGTCAAAAACCAGGAAGAAAGGTTTTTACTTTTTTAAAAAGGAGATTAATAAAAAGCAGTTGTAGTGATTTTAAATAAAATAAAGTATTCTGGCCTAACTCGAGGGGTGGTGGCTGCAGGCCAACAGCCATCCCCCTGGATTCGCCACTGGTACATTTTCATACCAAACATCCTTTCAACCAATGTCAAGCTGTTTTTGAGATAGGTGACACCCTTATCTTCCCTTATCTTATAGGTTATTATCTTCTATAACGGCAATTTTCCATACATTAGTATTTCAGAGAAATAAAAGAGAATTGAGAGTAACTTCGAGTAACAAAAGAGAATCGCGAGTAACAAAGAGAAACCGAGGAACTTCGAGAAACAAAAGAGTCACGCGAGTAAAGTAGTCCTACGCCTTTAGCATCAGCGGCTGTTTGAAAAGACAGCCTCCCGTTATTTTTTAAAATTAATTTTTGAAATGTGTCACTTCATTTGTGTACACCCTGTATTTAAATAATAAATTATCTTTTTTCGAAATTTAGGTGGAAAATAAACCCGGATTACGAAAATATCTCACTTTTAATTCTAATGGAACAAATTTACTCGACGTCACAGTAACATGAAAAACATAAGTGCTCATGCCAAGAAATAAGTATTCGTTGTCTTACAGACTCGACGTCACAGTAGCATGAAAAACATAAGTGCTCATGCCAAGAAATAAGCAATCGTTGTCTTACACACTCGGGGTCACAATAACATGAAGAACATACACTATATGCCCAAAAGTATCCGGACACTTGCAGATTTTAACATTTTTTAGAATTTCTGCGAAATGGTTTAACTGATTGCCTTTAAACTTCGGATATGTAAAGAATAGACAATAATTCACATTTTACATTGAAGATTCGGTCCTGAGTGCAATTGGGGGACCGTCTACAAACTGATGAAGACAAAAACGTTTTTGGCCCATTCCGCTTCACAGAATACTAATAACAAGATGAAACTTTCAGAAATGGTAATGTTTAATGTGCATAATATTTACAGGAATTTTCGTAAACTCAGCTCAAATATTTAGGAAGATATAAAGGTTTTCTTAAAACATTTCAAATTTTCCCACCTGTTTTTTGCTTATAACATGCAGAGTTTTCT